>SJYC01043116.1:0-122038 GCA_006408675.1 Madoqua kirkii
AAAAAAAATTGTATTGAAGTATAGTTGTTTTACAATATTGTGTTAGTTTCTGCTATGTGGGAAAGTGAATCAGCTATACATATACATATATCCTATCTTTTTTGGATTTCCTTTCCATTTAGGTCACCACCCCTAGAGAAGGAAATGTCAACCCACTCCAGTATTCTTGCCTAGAGAATTCTATAGACAAAGGAGCCTGGCAAGCGATACAGTCCATGGGGTCGCTAAGAGTCGCACACCACTAAGCAACGATCATTCACTCACTAGGTCAATACAGAGCATTGAGTAGAGTTCTCTGTGCTATACAGTTGGTTGTCATTAGTTATCCATTTATACATAGTATCAACAGTGTATGTGTGTCTCCCATATCTCCCAATAGAGTTCACACTCTTAAACACCACCCTACCCTCTCCTCTGCTGGCTCAGATGGTAAAGAATATGCGTGCAATACAGGAGACCTGGGTTCGATCCCTGGGTCAGGAAGATTCCCCTGGAGGAGGGCCCACTCCAGTATTCTTGCCTGGAGAATCCCATGGACAGAGAAGCCTGGTGGGCTACAGTCCATGGGATCACAAAGAGCTGGACATGACTGAGAGACTAAGCACACACACACCCTCTCCTCTACAAGCAAGAGATCACTTCATCATCCCACCCGGCAGAGTGCCAGGTATGCAGCAGACCCTCAATAAGTACCTGCTGAGTGAATGTTGGTGATGAGCAGATGTGCACGGTATGTAACAGACGTTGGGGACAGGTGTAAGGTGACTTCCAGAACTTTCAGCTTGGCTGGGAGGTGAGGCTATTCCTTGAGTTGAGATCACAATGGCAGAAGCTGTTATGAGGGCTGCAGAGGGGAAGAACAGGGACATCCTGATGAGACAGATCACTTTCAACACCCCGGTCGTCTGGAACCCCACCCTTGCCCCCCAATAGTTTCATATCACTCACTGCACTGGTGAGGATAACATTCATCTGAAACTTTTTCTGTCTTACCCCATAACAGCTGAATAACAGCTATTAGCTTTGGACTCTAGGCATTTTTATGAGCTCTTAGTTCCAAGGCTTGAGGTTTGGCAAAAAGAGCATATTATTCACACACAAAACAACTGCATTAAAATAGCATTAAGAGTCTGGCTTATACCGACAAAACCTAGGAAATTCAGAATTATGGGGAAAAGCCTGTCCTGAGTTCACCCCCACCACTAGGCTGCCTTCTGCATTGAGGGCAGAGAGAAAGGTCACCACTGGGCAGAAGAGGCCACACTGGAGAAAGAGAAGGCAGCTCAGGTTAGGGGGATGGTGGAGGAGAAGAATGTGCAGAAAGGGCAATTACAGCAAGGGCAAGGGTACCAGGGCCAGGCCTGCTCCTGGGGCCTTCATGATGATGCAAGTAAGAAGCACCAACCCCAATTCCAGAGCCAGGAAAATGCCAGTACCACCCTCTGTCTCCTCTGGGCTGCAGACCACCTTCCTATGAGCTGAGACATTCACATCTTTGCCCCCTGGGACAACCCTCAGATTTCCACCCCTCTACTGAACTTAGACATGGGGGAACTCACAGGCAGGTACACTGTTCCCCACTTCATTCTCATCTTTTGAAGGAATTGAGGAGAAGCTCAATAATGGGTAAACAAAAAGTGATGGCTGTATTTCAACACAGAAGCATGACTGGTTATAACTTTGGAAGACTATTCTGTTAAGTAAATTTGAGAATTTAAATAATCTTGATTTGGGGTTGCACTGAGTTCTGACAAAATGTGGTTCACTGGAGAAGGGAATGCAAACCACTTCATTATTCTTGCCTTGAGAACCCCATGAATGGTATGAAAAGGCAAAAAGATAGGACACTGAAAGATGAGCTCCCCAGGTCAGTAGGTATCCAATATACTACTGTAGATCAGTGGAGAAATAACTCCAGAAAGAATGAAGAGACAGAGATAAAGCAAAAACAACATCCAGTTGTGGATGTGACTGATGAGAGAAGCAAAGTCCAATGCTATAAACAGCAGTATTACACAGGAACCTGGAATGTTAGGTCCATGAATCAAGGCAAATTCAGTTCAGTTCAGTTCAGTTCAGTCACTCAGTTGTGTCTGACTCTTTGTGACCCCATGAATCACAGCACACCAAGCCTCCCTGTAAAGGCAAATTGAAAGTGGTCAAATAGGAGACAGCAAGGGTGAACGTAGACATTTCAGGAATCAGCAAACTAAAATGGACTGGAATGAGTGAATTTAACTCGGATGACTATTATATCTATTACTGTGGGCAAGAATCCCTTAGAAGAAATGCAGTAGCAAACACAGTCAACAAAAGAGTCTGAAATGCAGTACTTAGATGCAATCTCAAAAATGATGGAATGATCTCTGTTCATTTCCAAGGCAAACCATTCAATATCATGGTAATCCAAGTATATGCCCTGACCAATAATGTTGAAGAATCTGAAGTTGAACTGTTCTGTGAAGACCTACAAGACAATCTAGAACGAACACCCCCAAAAGATGTCCTTTTCATTATAGAAGACTAGAATGCAAAAGTATGAAGTCAAGAAACACCTGGAGTAACAAGCAAATTTGGCCTTGGAGGACAGAATGAAGCAGGGCAAAAGCTAATAGAGTTTTGTCAAGAGAACACTGGTCATAGCAAACACCATCTTCCAACAACACAAGAGAAGAGACTCTACATGTGGACATCACTAGATGGTCAATACCAAAATCAGATGGATTATATTCTTTGCAGCCAAAGATGGAGAAGCTCTATACAGTCAGCAAAAACAAAAAACAAGACTGGGAGCTGACTGTGGCTCAGATCATGAACTCCTTATTGCCAAATTCAGACTTAAATTGAAGAAAGTAGGGAAAAACCACTAGACCACTCAGTTCGGTTCAGTTCAGTTCAGTTGCTCAGTCGTGTCCAACTCTTTGTGACCCCATGAATCGTAGCATGCCAGGCCTTCCTGTCCATCACCATCTCCTGGAGTTCACTCAGACTCATGTCCATTGAGTTGGTGATGCCATCCAGCCATCTCATCCTCTGTCATCCCCTCTTCCTCCTGTCCCCAGTCCCTTCCAGCATCAGAGTGTTTTCCAATAAGTCAGCTCTTCGCATGAGGTGGCCAAAGTACTGGAGTTTCAGCTTTAGCATCAGTCCTTCCAAAGAACACTCAGGACTGATCTCCTGTAGAATGGACTGGTTGGATTTCCTTGGAGTTCAAAGGACTCTCAAGAGTCTTCTCCAACACCACAGTTCAAAAGCATCAATTCTTTGGTGCTCAGCTTTCTTCACAGTCCAACTCTCACATCCATACATGACCACTGGAAAAACCATAGCCTTGATTAGATGGACCTTAGTCAGCAAAGTAATGTCTCTGCTTTTCAATATGATATCTAGGTTGGTCATAAATTTTCTTCCAAGGAGTAACCACTCAGAAATGACCTAAATCAAATCTCTTATGATTATACTGTGGAAATGAGAAATAGATTCAAAGGATTAGATCTGATAGCCAGAGTGCCTGAAGAACTATGGAGGGGGGTTCATGATGTTGTATAGGAGATAGGGATCAAGACCATCCCCAAGAAAAAGAAATGCAAAAAAGCAAATTGGCTGTCTGAGGAGGCCTTACAGATAGCTGTGAAAAGAAGAGATGTGAAAAGCAAGGGAGAAAAGGAAAGATACACCCATTTGAATCCAAAGTTCCAAAAAATATAAAGGAGATATACGAAAGATATAGTCTCAGTGATCAATGCAAAGAAATAGAGGAAAACAATAGAATGGCAAAGACTAGAGATCTCTTCAAGAAAATTAGAGATACCAGGGGATCATTTCATGCAAAGATGGGCTCAATAAAGGATAGAAATGGCATGGATCTAACAGAAGCAGAAGATATGAAGAAGAGGTGGCAAGAATACACGGAAGAACTATTCAAAAAAGATCTTCATGACCCAGATAATCACGATAGTGTGATCACTCATCTAGAGCCAGACATCCTGGAATTTGAAGTCAAGTGGGCCTTAGGAAGCATCACTATGAACAAAGCTGGTGGAGGTGATGGAATTCCAGTTGAACCATTTCAAATCTTAAAAGATGATGCTGTAAAAGTGCTGCATTCAATATGCCAGCAAATTTGAAAAACTCAGCAGTGGCCACAGGACTGGAAAAGGTCAGTTTTCATTCCAATCTCAAAGAAAGGCAATGCCAAAGAATGCTTAAACTACAGCACAATTGCACTCATCTCACACGCTAGTAAAGTATTGCCCAAAATTCTCCAGGCCAGGCATATAGATGGGGAAACAGTGGAAACAGTGTCAGACTTTATTTTGGGGGGGGGCTCCAAAATCCCTGCAGATTGTGACTGCAGCCAGGAAATTAAAAGACTCTTACTCCTTGGAAGAAAAGTTATGACCAACCTAGACAGCATATTCAAAAGCAGAGACATTACTTTGCCAACAAAGGTCCATCTAGTCAAGGCTATGGTTTTCCCACTAGTCATGTATGGATGTGAGAGTTGGACTTTAAAGAAAGCTGAGTACCAAAGAATTGATGCTTTTGAACTGTGGTGTTGGAGAAGACTCTTGAGAGTCTCTTGGACTGCAAGGAGATCCAATCAGTCTATCCTAAAGGAAATCAGCCCTGAATATTCATTGGAAGGACTATGTTGAAGCTGAAACTCCAATCATTTGGCCACCTGATGTGAAGAACTGACTCACTGGAAAAGACCCTGATGGTGAGAAAGATTGAGGACAGGAGAAGGGGACGACAGAGGATGAGATGGTTGAATGGCATCACTGACTCAATGGATATGCTGCTGCTGCTACTGCTAAGTCACCTCAGTCGTGTCCGACTCTGTGCGACTCCATAGACGGCAGCCCACCAGGCTCCCCTGTCCATGGGATTCTCCAGGCAAGAATACTGGAGTGGGGTGCCCTTTCCTTCTCCCCAGTGGATATGAGTTTAAGTAAACTCTGGGAGCTGGTGATGGACAGGGAAACCTGGTGGGCTGCAGTCCATGGGGTCACAAAGAGTCAAATATGACTAAGCAACTGAACTGAACTGAACTAAGAGTTGGGAAGAGAGGCTAGAAAAATAATTCCCTCTTCTTGGCCAGAAAAGATCTTTGTCTTATTGAAGTCAGGTGGAACCATTTGTTACCTATCTACCTACCCAAGTTTATTGAGGTATGAAAGTAAAAGTGAAAGTCACTCAGTTGTGTCCAACTCTTTGTGACCCCATGGAATTCTCCAGGCCAGAATACTGGAGTGGGTACCCTATCACTTCTCCAGGTGATCTTCCCAACTCAGGAACTGAACTGGAGTCTCCTGCATTTCACTTTTCATTTTCATGCATTGGAAAAGGAAATGGAAACCCACTCCAGTGTTCTCACCTGGAGAATCCCAGGGACGGGGGAGCCTGGTGGGCTGCTATCTATGGGGTTGCACAGAGTCGGACATGACTGAAGCAACTTAGTAGCAGCAGCACCAGATGCTCCTGTATTACAGGTGGATTCTTTACCAACTGAGCTATCAGGGAAGTATAATTGACAAATAAAACTATAAAATATCTAAAATGTACAATTTGATGATTTTACATATGTATCCATTGTGAGGATCTTCCCTGGCGGCTCAGACAGTAAAGAATATGTCCTCAATGTGAGAAACCCAGGTTCCATCTCTGGGTCGGGAAGATCCCCTGGAGAAGGGAACGGCAAGCCACTCCAGTATTCTTGCCTGGAAAACTCTATGGACAGAGGAGTCTGGCAGGCTACAGTCCATGGGATTGCAGAGAATCAGACAGGACTAAGCAACTAACACACACATACATTCACTGGGAGAAGATTCACCCTGTGGAGTTAAGTACCACATTCATCACTCACATATTTATCTTTTTTGTGTGTGTGAGAACATCTTGGTTCTATTTCTTTGGCAAATTTTGATTATATAACAATGTTATAAATTATAGTCATCATGTTACACATTAGACCTTCAGATCTTATTCATCTTGTAACTGACAGTCTGTATTATGGGTTCTTTGGATGTACTTTGGGAAGAAATTTCTGTAATTCTAGAAATTTCAGTTTCACCAGGCCTTTTGGATAAGAACTTCCCCTAAGCTTTTGAAAATAGTTAAGTGTCATCCAGGGCTTCCCAGGTGGTGCTAGTGGTAAAAAACTCGCCTACCAATTCAGGAGATGTAAGAAATGCAAGTTCTGTCTGAGGATCGGGAAGATCTTCTGGTGGAGGGCATAGCAATTCACTCCAGTATTTTTAGCTGGAGAACCCCATGGACTGAGAAGCCTGGTGGACTATAGTCCATGATATTGCAAAGAGTTGAACACAACTGAAGTACTTAGCATGCACAATACTTTAATCCAATGGTCAAAGATAGGTTAAGTTGGTTTTAAATGTGGTGAAAGTGACCTCCATCTAACTAATTTTAAAATAACAAAATTATAGTCCTTGGAGATGTTCCTTTGGTCTAGCCCAGGGGTGACGGAAGTGGAAAGATAGTGAGACTTGCCTCCATTTACAAGAACCGCAAAGGGATTTTGTAAAATCAAAATGTGATGTTAATTCCACCAAGTAATTGCCTTCTTCCACTAGCTTTGGAATTTCATTAAACTGTTCATGCTCCCAGTTTCTCAGTGATTAATAAATCCGTTCTCTCTACCTTACAATTGCTATTCACCAGAATAATAACTGGGCTCATTTAACCCTTACAATAATCCTATGAAGTAGCTACTTTTGTTAGCTCCACTGATAATGTAACGATGTTATTTATCATTGTGCTCTGTAATTATGTTAAGATATTGACCAAGGTCACATATATGTGATGGAGCTGTAATTTGAACTCCATGTGCCAATTGTTGTTGTTGTTCAGTCACTAAGTTATGTCTGACTCTGCGGCCCCATGGACAGCAGCACACCAGGCTCCGCTGTTCTCCACTGTCTTCCAGAGTTTGCTCAAATTCATGATTGTTGACTTGATGATGTTCCACGTGCAAATTAAGGTGGGGCTTAGCCATCCATCCCAACCCAGACCTGAGTTACCTGTTAAAGCCAGACTTGAGCGACTTCCCTGGTGGTCTGGTAGCTAAGACTCCATGTTCCCAATACAAGGGGCCCAGGTTCTAGCCCTGTTCAGTGAACCAGATCCCACATGTGATGATAAAGATGCCATGTGCTGCAACTGAGATCTGACACCGTCAAATAAATAAAAATAAATATTTTAAAATATTTAAAAAATAGCAACTGTGAGACATCCTCCAGAGTCATAGAACTCATGACTTTTCAAGAAGTTCTCAGCTGGAGAAATCCTTTTCTCTGCTGCTGCTGCTGCTAAGTCTCTTGAGTCGTGTCCGACTCTGTGTGACCACATAGACGGCAGCCCACTAGGCTCTCCCCGTCCCTGGGATTCTCCAGGCAAGAACACTGGAGTGGGTTGCCATTTCCTTCTCCAATGCATGAAAGTGAAAAGTGAAAGTGAAGTCACTGAGTCCTGTCCAACTCTCAGCAACCCCATGGACTGCAGCCTACCAGGCTCCTCTGTTCATGGGACTTTCCAGGCAAGAATACTGGAGGGGTGTGCCATTGCCTTCTCCGTCCTTTACTAACCAACAAAGAGAGAGAAGAAACAATCATGGGCATTTCTAAATTGTACAAAGCAACTTTAAAAACCATGTCTTCTGTACAGATGGCCAACAAACACATGAAAAGATGCTTAGCATAGCTCAGTGTTAGAGAAATGCAAATAAAAACTGCAATGAGGTATCACCTCACATAGATCAGAACTGCTTTCATAAAAAAAAAATCTACAAACAAATGCTGGAGAGCGTGTGGGGGAAAGGGAACCCTCTTGCACTGTTGGTGGGAATGTAAATTGATAGAGCCACCATGGAAAACAGTATGGAGAGTCCTTTAAAAAAAAAAAAAAACTTGGAATGAAGCTACCTTATGACCCAACAATCCCACTCCTGGGCATATACCCTGAGAAAACCATAACTGAAAACGACACATGCACCCCAATGTTCATAGCAGCACTATTCACAATAGCTAGGACATGGAGGCAACCTATATATCAACAAATGAATAAAGAAGCTGTGGTACGTACATATAATAGAATGCTGCTGCTGCTGCTGTTGCTGCTGCTGCTGCTGCTGAGTTACTTCAGTCATGTTTGACTCTGTGCAACCCCAGAGATGGCAGCCCACCAGGCTCCCCCATCCCCGGGATTCTCCAGGCAAGAACACTGGAATGGGTTGCCATTTCCTTCTCCAATGCATGAAAATGGAAAGTGAAAATTGAAAGTGAAGTTGCTCAGTCGTGTCCAACTCTCAGTGACCTCATGGACTGCAGCCTACCAGGCTCCTCTGTCCATGGGATTTTCCAGGCAAGAGTACTGGAGTGGGGTGTCATCGCCTTCTCCTATATTATAGAATATTGACCATAAAAAGGAATGTATTTGAAATCAGTTGTAGTGAGTGGATGAACCTGTTATACAGAGCCTGTTACACAAAGTGAAGTAAGTCAGAAAGAGAAAAACAAATATCATATATTAACACATATATACGGAGTCTAGAAAGAAATACTGATGAACCTATTTGCAGGGCAGCAATGGAGATTCGGGCATAGAAAACAGACTTTGGACCCATCAGGGGAAGGAGAGGGTGGACAAACTGACAGAGTAGTATTGAAACATATGTTACCATATGTAAAGTAGATAACTAGTGGAAAGTTGCTGTATAACACAAGGAGCTCAGCATGGTACTCTGTGACAACAGAGAGGGGCGGGATGAGGTGAGGAGCAGGCAGGGAGGTTCAAGAGGGAGGCAATACATGTATACGTGTGGCTGATTCACTCTGCGGTATGGCAGAAGCCAGCACAAAATTGTAAAGCAATTATCCTCCAAATAAGAATCAATGTTTTGTAAGGATTTTTGCATCTATGTTCATCAATGATATTGGCCTGTAGTTTTTGGGTTTTTTTTTGTGGTGTCTTTGTCAGGTTTTGGTATTAGGGTGATGGTGGCCTCATAGAATGAGTTTGGAAGTTTACCTTCCTCTGCAATTTTCTAGAATAGTTTCAGTAAGATAGGTGTTAGCTCTTCTCGACGTTTTTGGTAGAATTCAGCTGTGATGTTGTCTGGACCTGGGCTTTTGTTTGCTGGAAGATTTCTGATTACAGTTTCAATTTCCATGCTTGTGATGGGTCTGTTAAGATTTTCTATTTCTTCCTGGTTCAGTTTTGGAAAGTTGTACTTTTCTAAGAATTTGTCCATTTCTTCCAAGTTGTCCCTTTTATTGGCATATAATTGCTGATAGTAGTCTCATGATTCTTTGTATTTCTATGTTGTCTATCGTGATCTCTCCATCTTCATTTCTAATTTTATTGATTTGATTTTTTTCTCTTTGTTTCTTGATGGGTCTGGCTAATGGTTTGTCAATTTTATTTATCCTTTCAAAGAACCAGATTTTTGCTTTGTTGATTTTTGCTATGGTCTCTTTTGTTTCTTTTGCATTTATTTCTGCCCTAATTTTTAGTCTCTTATGATCCTTTGTATTTCTGTGTTGTCTGTTGTGATTGCTCCATTTTCATTTCTAATTTTATTGATTTGATTTTTCTCCCTTTGTTTCTTGATGAGTCTGGCTAATGGTTTATCAATTTTATTTATCCTTTCAAAGAACCAGCTTTTTGCTTTGTTGATTTTTGCTATGGTCTCTTTTGTTTCTTTTGAATTTATTTCTGCCCTAATTTTTAAGATTTCTTTCCTTCTACTAACCCTGGGGTTCTTCATTTCTTCCTTTTCTAGTTGCTTTAGATGTAGTTAGATTATTTATTTGACTTTTTTCTTGTTTCTTGAGGTATGCCTGTATTGCTATGAACTTTCCCCTTAGCACTGCTTTTACAGTGTCTAATTTTCTTGAAGAGCTCTCTAGTCTTTCCCATTCTATTGTGATGCTGTATGTCCTCGTTAATTGCTCTGAATGAGCCTCCAATTAATGGGTTCTGGAGGAGATGATGTCCAGGGTCTGAGCCAGCTCTGCTGTCCCAAAGCCATGAACTGATGGCCTGTTAGGTATTCCTGTCTTCTTTACTCCACTGTTTGTGGGGAGAGATGGCATATCTGGCTGGTTCCATCCAGCTCTGGGTTCTCAGCTTCTACTACTCCCTGGGTATCTCTGAACATCCCACCTCTGATGCCACCTCCATCCCCAGACCCCACTTTTCCAGAGATGCTACCCTCTGATTCTGCAGTTGGGTACCCAGGAGTGAACACACCCACCCCATCCCCCCACCTACTAACTGCATGAACTTAGGCAGAGCATTGAGGTTTTCTGGGTATCCGTTTTATCACCTGTACAATGGAGATATGTTATAGGAATGTTAGGAGAATCAAAGGAGATTCCACCTGCAGAATATCTTCCCTGACCTGTCAGGATGGCTCAGGTACCTTTGCTGGCTCCCCAGTTCTGCCTCCCTCCCTCAGACCATGTCCACACTGTGTGGTCATTGTCTCTCCATGCATCCATTCCCCACTAGACTGGGGGCTCCTCAAGGCCATAAGTCCCCAAAGCCTAAACCAGAGTCTCCGCAAATGAAGATCATGGGAAGCTTGTTGACCAACATTGTGTGAATAAAGCCTGAGGGAAAGACAAAGTGTTGTGTAGAAGTTTGGGAGTCTTGAGAGCAGGCAAGAATGGTAGGTAGGAATACAGAAAGCTGCTTGCAGCCCTGCTCTCGCTTCTCTGATTGGTGAGTTTATCTATGAAGATCCCTGAGAAGCAATTTCTTTCCTGAGAAAGCTAGTCATCTGGGCACACGATGCACTCCACTATAGAACTCTTTACGTGTTTGTCTCTCTCCTCACGGTGTGCTAGTTACCTGAAGACAAGACTGTGTTGGATCTCATTATGAAGGTGAAAGTGAAAGTCGTGTCTGACTCTTTGCGACCCCATGGACTATACAGTCCATGGAATTCTCCAGGCCAGAAAAATGGAGATTCAACCCCATGTCAGATTCAGAAGTCATTGCCTCCATCTATTTTTTTCTCTCCACAGCCTTTTCTGTACTCACACTGGATCTAGTGCTTGTGGCTCAGCTGGTAAAGAATCTGCCTGCAGTGCAGGGGACCCAGGTTCAATGCCTGGGTCAGGAAGATACCCTGGAGAAGGAAATGGCAACCCAGTCCAGTATTCCTGCCTGGGAAAGCCCATGGACAGAGGAGCCTGGCAGGCTATAGTCCATAGGGTCGAAAGAGTTGGACACGACTTAGTGACTAAACCACCATCACCAGCCTTGGGGATGAAACTAAGTTACCAAGTAGTTCTCTTCCTTCGAGAGGCACAGGAGGTTAAGTATAAGTGAGCACTGGTAAAGAGTTGTAAGAATATATTCCCAAACCCTATTTTTGAGCTTGGACTTTTCTCTGCTGAGGGAAGGCTGTAGAAGCCAGACTCTTAAGTATAAAAGGTCCTTGAATAAACCAAAGATGTTTCTCAAGGCCTTGATCTGAGCCTGTTTACTTGTATCTTACACATTAATTTTACACCCTTGGTGATCTGGTTGTAGACCGTTTAAAGATTAACTGGCAGCCAGCTTAGGGGTGAGAAGTTGCTGTTGCAGTCAAGTGGGTGGGCACTCACCAAGGCAGCAGAGAAGCAACACTGTTGGAAGGGGGCAGTGAAAGGCAGACAGAAGGACAAAACATTAGACAGGCAAAAACACGAGCAACACAGATTGGGACTATTTAGTTCAGGTTGGGCTAAGTCGCTCAGTCACGTCTGACTGTTTGCAATCCTTTGGACTATAGCTCACCAGGAGCTAGGGGCTACAGAGATCCTGGAGAATCCTATGGACAGAGGATTCTCCAGGAAAGAACACTGGAGTGGGTTGTCCTTTCCTCCTCCAGGGGATCTTTCCAACCCAGGGATCAAACTCACATTCCTTAAGTCTCCTGCATTGGCAAGAAGGTTCTTTACCACTAGTACCACCTGGGAAGCCCTTTTAGTTCGGGTCAGTCCTCCCTAAAATCAATGCCCTGGGTACATACTGCTTCTGTTCTGGAGAAATCCCTTTCTGAACCTCAGTCTCAGTCTTGTGGGGGCTTCACAGGTGGCACTAGTAGTAAAGAACTTGCCTGCAATGCAGGAGACATAAGAGTCGCAGGTTTGATCCCCTAGAAGGGATGGATACCGCTCCAGTATTCTTGCCTGGAGAGGCTCCAAAGAGTCGAACATGACTGGAGAGACTTAGAATGCATGCACGCTTCCCACCTGTAAAACAGACAGGCTCCATCAAGAGCTCTGAGTGTTTATAATTCTGTAAGAGTTCCCTCATGTGAGACTGTTCACTTCACAACTATACAGGTCAAATGAGGTCAAGACTCCAATCTCCGGGATTTTGGGTAATCAGGCTTTCCTGCCACAAATCCCCAAGGGTGGAGACTGTCCTTCGTGGGAGTCCACCACCAAACCTCTCTGGGCTGGGCCCCCAGAAAAAAGAAAACCCCTAGGAGCTGGCATAGAGCCCATAGCCCATGGTCGGCTTGCTGCCTAGGGAAGGGGTGAAAAGGAAGCCTGACTCTGAGTGAAACGGAAGTGCCTGAGGTCTGACAGTTGCTCTCAACATTCTGCAGCCAGGAAGGAAGTAAAACTGTCTGGGCACCTGGCAGCTTCCACCCTGAAAGCCCATGGGACAGCAACAGGTGAGAGCATAAATGTGTTCTCTGATCCAGAGCTGGGGCCCATGCTGGCAGAGGTGGCTGGGAGACAGAGGTCCCTGAAGAACAGGGAGATATTCACAGCCTTAGTAGGAGATAGTTAAAGAATCAGGGATTGACTGTGATTATCAGTGTACATATGGGTGCTGAAAGCCTGTCAACAGAGAGCACCCAATCTAGCCTGGGGCTCAGGGAGAGCTCCAGACCGGGTTAAGTGACAGAAGTCACTTAACCTGCCCAAGGTCACGGAACTAAAAAGCACCAGAGACTTGAAAGGAAGAGGAATTCAGAAAAAGACACAACTAGAGATCTAGTCAGCTTGTGCTTAGTGCTGGCATCAAGATCTTAACAAGGCCATGGAGACCTAGAGGCAGGAAGACTAATTCTGATCTGGGAGAAGGAGGAAGGTTTTCCAGAAGCAGGGATTTTGAGTAGAAGTTTGGAGGATGAATATGAGTTTATCAGGCAGAGAAGAGGAGGGAAAGGGTGAAGGTGGAGGGAACAGCAGGTTCAGAAATGTCAAGCTGCTAAAAGAACCTGATGAGGTCTGGAGGGTGTGTATAAATGTTATGTTTGGAACAAAAGGCACCTAAAATGGTGAGACTGAGAGGTGAGGCCCAGTAGGTCATCAGGGGTTATGTGGTGAAAGGCCTAGAAGCTCACATTAAGAAGCCTGGGCTTCATCTGGAGGATAGGAGGAGCCTCAGACGGGTCTTGAGCCACAGGAGAGCAGAGGATAGGAGACAGCTGGGTTAGGGAAGAGGCAGGAACGTTGGCGAGGAGGCAGTGACAGAAGATTGAGAGTATTAGGTCACGGTCAGACTCAACCTCTGCTGAGAAACTGAAACTTTTTAGGAGACTACAGAGGCATGGAGGAAATGAGAACTGAAACCTGGGCCCTGTTGCGCCTGCGGTCTGGACAGGTGTGCTTACAAGGGAAGTGAAAGCGTTGGGCTGACTGGCAGCCCAAACCTGAGGAAGGAGAGAGAGCTTGGGAGGGGATGTGGGAGACTTGTCCTGGGGTGGGAGCCCTGTTCCAGGCTAGGGCAGCGTTAGGTGCCACGTGCAAGGAGGCAGAGAGGCACCTGCCACCTGCCACTGCCGCTGTACAGCCCTCTAGGTCCCTGCTCCTCAGAGATCTCACTTCCTTCTGCCAAGCCTTTGCTCAGATGTCTCTTGAGATAAGCTTTTTGTCCCTCTCCTCTCGGCCTTTCCAGCACCCCGTGATTCCCCATCAGGCCCTGCCCAGCACTCCAGGGAGCCTTTTCTGGGCAGAGCAGGTTCCTGACTTCCCACCCTGCCTGAGTGGTGGCCTGGCCATGCCCTGCCTTGAGGCAGGTCTTGTTCTGTGGTCTTGGTTCACTACTCCAGTCACTGTTACCTTGCAGCAAGTGCCCCTCTTTCATCTGACTCTTCCCATAAGAGTGCATTTAGAGAGTAACAGTCATAATCAGACCCTAGGGCCCTCAAAGAAGCCACATGCCACTTGTTTATCCTATAACAGGTTCATGGGAGGGCTGTTCATAGGCCATGCTGGTTGGGTCTTTGTTCTGAAGAAAGTCTCAACCTGAGTCAGGCAGGCCTAGGTGGAGGGTCCTGTATTCTTTTTCATAGTGTCTTTTTTTTTTTTAATTGAAGTATACTTGATATTGGAGAAGGAAATGGCAACCCACTCCAGTGTTCTTGCCTGGAGAATCCCAGGGTCAGGGGAGCCTGGTGGGCTGCCGTCTATGAGGTTGCACATGTCGGACACGACTGAAGCAACTTAGCAGCAGCAGCAGCAGCAGCATAGTTGATATACAATATGATGTAAGTTACAGGTATACAATATAGTGATTCACAGTTTTAAAGGTTATATTCCATTTAGAGTTATTATAAAATATTGGCTATATTCCAACTTTGTAGCTTATTTTATACATAATAGTTTGTATTATGCCTATCCATCCATATATTGCCCCTCCCCCTCCCCACTGGTTTGGGTTTCTATATCTGTGAGTCTGTTCCTTTTCTGTTATTTTTACGAGTTTGTTATATTTTCTAGATTCTAGTTTCCACATATAAGTGATATCATTTGGTGTTTGTCTGATTTATTACACTTAGTATAATAGTCAGGAGGCTAGCAGGAAGCAATTCACCTCTAAGGGTTCAACAGAAGGGACTTAATGAAGGGACTGCTGTATTGAGACGTGGGCTGGTGAATGGAATGAATGAAAAATGGTGAGGCACCCACTCAGAGACTAGGGCTGAAAGGAGGGTCAGGAGTTCCATCACTGGAGCCCAGGGAGAGGTTGGCCTGCCAAGAAGAAATGGGATCAAGGAGGTCGGAGGGGAGGCAGCAAAGCAGGGAGGGAGCAAAGGGAGAAAGCCCAACATCTCTCTCCTCTCATCCTCTGGTCTCCTGTCATTTCTCATCATCAAAACCCAAGTAGAAGCCAGTTAGCAAGGGTGCCTTGTGATGCAGCCCACAGGAATCAACCTCTTGCAGGGCTGAGGATCTGGGTCAGGGTGCAAATAGAGGATAACCATCTCCAGATATGCCTGAAAAATTGTCACCCAGATGGAATATCTGGATGATGCCTATGGCTTTGACCCAGTCATTTCTCTGTGATCAGTGCTGGGTTGGAGAAGGCTTTCCTTACTGCTCTAGAAAGAAAGGACCAAACTTCACATTGACCTTCCTATTGCTATCATCTAGAAACACTGTCTGGGGACTTGGACAGAGCCACAAGGCTCTCAAGGGTAACCATGTGTTTTGCTGAAAGTTTTAACTTTCGTTTCAGGTTCAAAGGATTTGTTAACAAAAGAAACCACTTGTTATACACAAGTAAACAATTCCAATATTTAATAGAGAATTATCTATCTTACTTTTGGTATACAATCATTAAAAAAAAACAGAATCAATATCTAATAGAGAATTATCTATTTTACTTCCAATAAACAATCATTAAAAGGAAAGAGAAATAGAATACTAAAGGAGAGTAATAGTACATACATCACCAAATTGGGTTTTGACCGGCATGCATATTCAAACAGTGCTGAGAAGTCCCATGTGACAGCAGTCTGGAGTCCCAGTTCAGGAAAAGTCCCAGGCAGCACGTCTACTCCATGAGTGAGACTTCAAAATTGTAGTTTGGGGGTTCCCCCTTATAACCCCAGGCTGCAAACTGATAGCATCATCAGAGCAAACTGCAGCTCTGATTTACGTTAATCTTTTTTATAGTGCTATTTATTTTGTTTTGCAAATCTTGGAATGTTGTTAAGCCCAGCATGAGTAGCCAGACCCCTTCCAGGGGCTCAAAAATTCCAAGATCTGTCCCCGATCTAATCTATGGTGCCAGGTGGCTTGTACTCACAGCAGACAGGTAGTCAGGACAGTGTCCAGGCAGGTCAGAAGCAAGGTCAGAGGCCTATGCAGCTTCCTCAGTCTCTGAAGCCTGAACAAGACTTTTGTTGTTCAGTCACTCAGTTGTGTCTGACTCTTTGCAACCCCATGGACTACAGCATGCCAAGCTTCCCTGTCCATCAGCATCTCCCAGAGTCTGCTCAAACTCATGTCCATTGAGTTGGCAATGCCACCCAACCATTTCATCTTCTGTTGTCCCCCTCTCTTCCTGCCTTTGATCTTTCCTAGCATCAGGGGCTTTTCCAGTGAGTCGGTTCTTTGCATCAGGTAGCCAGAATATCGGAGCTCCAGCTTCAGCATCAGTCCTTCCAATGAACATTCAGGGTTGATTTCCTTCAGGACTGATTGATTTGATCTCCTGGCAGTCCAAGGGACTCTCAAGAGTCTTCTCTAGCACTACAGTTCAAAGGCATGGATTCTTTGGTGCTCAGCCTTTTTTTGTCTAGCTCTCACATCCATACATGACTACTAGAAAAACTATAGCTTTGAATATATGGACATTTTTAGGTAAAATAATGTCTCTGCTTTTTAACACGCTGTTTAGGTTTGTCGTTGCTTTTCTTCCAGGGAGCAAGCGTCTTTTAATTTCATGGCTGCAGTCACCATCCACAGTGATTCCCTAATACCATGCCAACATACACAGTGCCTGAGAGATAGAGAGAGCTGGGCCCTGGGTCACAGGACCAATGTGAGATAAACAGTATCCAGATTATACAGTGAAGACCACATAGCTAGAAAACAGTAGAACCACAGTTCAAACCAGTTAGTCTGACTTGTTTGAATTTTGGACAGAGGAGGCCAGTGGGCCACAGTCCATGGAGCTGCAAAGTGTCGGACATAACTGAGTGACTAAGCACAGCACAGTCTGACTTAGAACTTAACCCAAGTGCTTAGCCATGACCCCAAGCTGAATGCCCAATGTACAGGGAGGAAAGGCAATGGAGTTAGTGTGACCCAGCACAAGGTGCTTTGTCCTTCAGACCTACCCACTGTTTCCTCTGTGGTTCATGCACTCACAAGCCTCCCCCTGTGGGGAGGAGCAGTGAAGTCACTACCCAGTGTACCTTGTGAGGACAGAGGTCTCAACAAAAACAGAGGACAGGCCTGAATAGGCCCTCAGGCAACCCCCTCCCTTAGGGAGCAGTACTGGGCCTTCTATTCTATTATCTGGCTGCCCACACTTAACACTCCACTGCTGGTAAGCCTCAGGTTCTTCAGGCTTTCAAATCCATCCATTCATTCATCCAGGATTCCTTGTCCTAAGTGCTGGGAACACAGTGACAAATAAAACCTCCTCCCAGAGATCTACGGGGACGGGGTGCACTAATAGGATGGGTGAGATAGGGAATGCACATGCTTGTTACAAAGGGTGGGAAACACCCTAAAGGGGTATCACTTTTCCAAAAAAAAATCATTTTAAGTTTTATTTACTTTTGGCTGGGCTGGGTCTTTGTTGCGGTATGTGGTCTTCTCGTTGCAGTGGCTTCTCTAGTTGCAGAGCATGGACTCTAGGTGTGCGGGCTCCACTAGTTACAGCATGCAGGCTCAGGAGTTCTGGCTCATGGGCACTAGAGGGTGGCTTAGTTGCCTCACGGCATGGATCTTGCTGGACAGGATTGAACTCGCGTCCCCTGCATTGGCAGGCAGATTCCTAACCACTGGACCACCAGGGAAGCCAACACTTTTCAACGTTTAGAGCAAACATCAAAGGGGGACACCCATGGAAGACTACAGTTTACCTCTGCAGGCTGATTTCCTAGGATTCACTACTCAGCCTGTTCCTAAGAATGGCTCAGGTTTTTGCTCTCTCTCACTGTTCCTCTCTTGGGAATGTCCACCTCCCATGCATCAAAGCCCACTTCCGATTCAGCCTTCTGAGTCCCTTGTTTTAGACAGAGGCAGCTTCCCCACTTGGAGCTAGCACAGCTAGCTTTGGAATTTCTTACTCATGCTTGAACACTAGTGAAGCAATTCTAGATCTTGTTTCTCCATCTGTAGCTCCTGTTAATTCAACTTTTCATTTTCTTCTCCCTGAATACTACATTTGCTCTAAAAGTTTGACAGTTTGGCAGCCCAGTTTTTGAGAGAAGAGGTAGCATGAGGCCAGAAACTATGACAGAGTTATTAATCATCTGGATACTGGAGTTGCAATCCTGCTTCTAACTGTGTGATCACGGGGAAGTTATTTAACCTCTCTGAAGTCCTGTTTTCCCATCCTTAGTGAAGTGAAAATCACTCAGTCGTGTACGACTCTTTGCAACCCCATGGACTATATAGTCCATGGAATTCTCCAGGCAAGAATACTAGAGTGGGTAGCCTTTCCCTTCTCCAGGGGATCTTCCCAACCCAGGGTTTGAACCCAGGTCTCCCACATTGCAGGCAGACTCTTTACCAACTGAGCTATCAGGGAAGCCCTTTTCATTCTTAAAGTCAGGATAATTGGTATTGTGAGAATCAATGAGTTAATATAGTCAAAGCCCTTAGGACTGTGCCTGGTACTCCATCAGCGTGTAAAAAATGTTAGCTATTATTGTTACAGCTATCATGAGGGGTCAGACCAATGTGCTTGTAAACAACTCCTCATACCCAAGAAAAGCTGATGCAGATACACAGAGAGGCTCAACACACAGCCACACTTTGAGGTGAGGCTGGGTGTGTAACTGTAACCTAATTTTAGAGATGGGCATAGGCTCAGACAAAGCAGGGGCATTCATTCATCTAACAAATATTTATGGGCAATTTCCACATGTCAGGCACTGCCTCTCTTCCCACACAAAGATTTCTGAATCCTCAAGGAGGGGATGAAGTTACTGTGTTTTAAACAAGCACCCTTAGGTGATTCTCAGCTGAGGCAAGTCTGAAAAACACTTAGATTCCAGGATACTAGGGCAAGCATCTTGCCAGATTCCAAATTTGGAACTGGGTTTAATAGGAAATACCATCTTCTGGTGGTAGATTTGCATATCAGTTAAGAGCACAGACCCTGGAGCCTTGATTAATTGGGTACGAATCTTAGTTTGCATTAACCTTAGCGACTGCAGGGTAAACATGGACAATAATATTACCTACTTCAAAGTTGTTGTGAGAATTAAATTAATTATTTATGTGATGTGCTGACACATAGTAGCTGTTATAAAGTGTGAGCTATTATTATTACTGTGCCCACTGTAGATAAGCATCAGAGAAGGCAGGGGTGGTGGATTGGACGCTTCTTACCCCAGGATTGGCTTTGCCTACAGTGTTGGCGGTGTCTGTCTCTTTAGGGAGACTCACCACCTGCTCCCTTCCGCTGGAAGAGCTTTCCTGAGCCAGGGAATTCCCTCTCATAGCAACTGACAGAAGCTCCCGCATTCTAATGCCATGTGCACTGCCCGCAGCAACATGGCAAGAATTAGATTCCATCATGGGGCCAAGGCTGGACAGGGAAGACAGATGGGTTTAGGGATTGGAGCTGTCCATTTAGGAGGGCTGAAAATCAGAGAGGGAGTATAGGTCCTGGGAAAGCTTCTCTCCATACACTGGGCCAACTTTGGTTGAAAGCGGTGCTCAGCTCACCCATGCCACAGTACGCTGGTATGTGGATGGATGTGTTGCAGAGAGGCAAAGGGTGGGTGCCCAGGGAGAAAGCAGGATGCCAGGGCCTCTGCCAGCCCTCCAGGACACTCATTTTGGCCTACAGACCCCCCAGCAGGGAGCAGGCAAGCATGTTCTGTTTTGGCATTAACTAGGCAAGCTGTGGGAAAGTAAGCAGCAGGCTTCCTAAGCTGAATAGGGTCTGCTCCCTCCACAGGCCAGTGCACAGTGGTTATAGAGCTGTCCCTCCCTGGCAACAACTCTCTCCCCTGCTCCCTGCCTGACCCCCCAACCCACAGCTCAGCCGGGAGGGTCTTCTCCATGGAAGAGGCTCCCAGATGGGTAGCATCCCATGCCTTCCACTCTGGGAAGCCCCAGTGTCCCAGAAGAGGAAACGAAGGCTGAGGGAGGGCAGGGACTTCCCGGGTCCTCACAGTGAGTCAGGGCAAAACCAAGACTGTAGCTGGGCTCAACCTCCTCCCAAGGGAATTCCTCTTTTTGTGTTTTATTATTATTTTTTTAAACTTGCAAACAAAGCTGGAATGAAAATGCAGGGAAGCTGTACACACATGTACACATAGAGGAAACTCATATTTGTAGGCTAGTATGTTGTAAGCATTTTACATAAACATTCTCATTTAATTTCCATCACAACCCTGCAAAAAAATCATTATCTTCCTTTTATGGACAAGGGAACTCAGTTTAAAAGAGGTTTTAGGACTTGGTCAAGAATCCAAAGCTTGGCAGAGGAGGAGCTGGACATCTGACCCAGGTTTGCTGACCCCAAATCCCTGTGTGTCCACCCCAACCTGTTTTACCCATTGGTACAGCTTCACAGAGTTGTAATCACAGTGCAGCTCCCAGTGGGAAGCCCTGGTCAGCATCCCACATGGCAGTCATTCAGCCTTCCTTAATATATCCCAGTTTGGGTAGTCACTTGCTTACATAGCTCCCCAGCCCTTTACAGATCATGTACCTGTTATTTCATTGGACCTGCACCCACCCACCTAGGAGGAACAAAGGACAGAATCTGCAATGTGCCAAAGGTCACACTCAGCAAGTGCCTGGTAGAGATAGGACTAGATCTGTGGCTTCCTGCTTCTTGACGGTTAGCTCCTAGTATAGCCTTGGGACTGTCCCCTTACCTCCACCCCGAGCTGTAATACTCCTTGATGGGGCCACCGACAGAGCACGTAATTCCCTACCCCAGTGCCTGCCTCTCGGGGATTTACCTCTGGCCTTAGATCCCTGCTACCTGACTCTCCTGGGCTGACCTGCATGTCCTGACCTTACTGCTATACCTTTGGTTCATGTCTTGAGATTGTGGGCTGCTGGAGTACAGGGCTTGGAGTATACCCCAGATAGCTGCTTACAACTGAGCCCAGAATAAGGGACTTGTTGATGCTGGATAGGATCTAAGATCTAGTTCTGCCACAGACCCACTTTGTGCTCTAGGAAGGGCCTCTGTCCTCTTCTTGTGGCTGATTTTGAGGCCTCACTCCAGTGGGCTGTGATTCTCTGTCTGAGAGCTGTGGAGGAGACAGGCTCATTTCTACATGAGGCTTAACAGAGGCTTGTGTGAGAGATACCTTAGGCAGGAGCAAAAACCAGTATGTGTGTGTGTGTGTGTGTGTGTGTGTGTGTGTCTGTGTGTGAGCTGGAGATAGGGGGAGAAAGGTGACTAGTGTAGAAAGGAGGTGAATGGGGGTGGGGTTCACAGACTGCATTGTCTGCAACAGCATCCCCAGGTCAGCTTGCAGGGGTGGGGTGCAGGGCTCAGGCAGGAGATAGCTGACATCTGGATGGGCAGACAGGTAGTCCTGAGCAGTCTGCAACAATGTGAGTGGGAGACAATGACAAAGCAGGGAAGGGAGTAGAGGAGGCTTTGAATCCTCACTACAGCAAGGGGTACCTTGGTGCAGAATGGGCAGATGGGATGCTGGCCACCTTCTCTGGAGAAAGCTTTGAATGGAGTACTAACCTGTCGTGGGTCACATTCTGGGGTGCTGGAGTGGGTCAGGTGGGGTGCTGTTCCATGCCAGCCATGCTCAAGTGCTGCTGCATACTTTATTGGAGGTTTCTCCTGGGATTCCTGTGGAATACCAGAATAGCTCGTCTTTCAATGCCCACTCTTATATCTGTACCAGGCCACCTTTCAGTCCTGGCTCTGACTTAAACTTAGAATCACGTTCCTTCCAGGAGACTATATAGCCACAGGCATGCTAAAGGGAGAGCACAGCTTCAGAGCCAGAGGTAGTCAGGGGCTAGGCCTGGCTCTCCTGTCCTAACTGTATGACCTTGGGTAGGTCATTTTACTTCTGGGCCTCAGTTTGTGAAGTCTGTGAAATGGGTCATATGTACTGCTAGGTGTTGTTGTGAGGGTTAGAAGCAACAAAAATAATATGCTTAGTTCAGAGCTTGAAACATGGAAGAGGCAAAATAAATGGTAGCTATTATTAATTACTTCCAACGGTAAGAATCCCATCCGTGGCCTCCTCGATGGAAGGGAGCCAGCACCTGGTTGCACAGTCACAGGAATGGAGGAGCTCACTCCCTCCAGGGGCCACTCTGCCTGGAAAACTTCCTTCTTTAGATGTAGCGGAGACCTGTACCAGTTCTATTTCCAAGGCCACAGGAAAGTTCTGTGGCATTTCCCCCAAAGAATCTCAAGAGGTCTGACTTGTAACAGAGTGCTTGCCTACATCTCAGGAGCAAGGCTCTGGAATTCCCCAGCCTGGTTCAAAGGGGACATTTTAGTCAGGCTTACATTATATAGAAATCTCTTTCTCTATCCCTGTGGAGTCTGGAACATATGGATTGTACCCTCCCAAATCTGTTTTTTTTCCTGGGTGAACACTCCCAATTCCTTTGAACACTTCTTGTAGAGGCAACCTCAGGTGGTGCAGAAAGAGACACAGAGGTATAGAATGGACTTTTGGCCTCTGAGGGAGAGGGAGAGGGTGGGATGATTTGGGAGAATGGCATTGAAACATGTATACTATCATATAAGAAACGAAGCGCCATTCTATGTTCAATACAAGATACAGGATGCTTGGGGCTGGTGCATAGGATGAACCATAGAGATGATATGGGGTGGGAGGTGGGAGGGGGCTTCAGCTTTGGGAGATCATGTACACCTGTAGCTGATTCATGTCAATGTATGGCAAAACCAACACAGTATTTAACGTAGAATAAAGTATTAAAAAATAAAATAAAAACACTAAGTTCAAAAAAAAAGGAATCAATGTTTTAAAATATTTTTAAAAATCATGTCTTCTTGAAAGCACATTGAAGGTGCAGTTCATTCACCTCTCTCCTCAAATAGGAAAACTGAGACGGTTTTATGCTACCAGCTCAAAAGCTGAGCTGAGAAAAATGCAGGAAGACTCAGACTTTAGTAAATGACCTGGCATCACTTTTCCAGTCTGCTATAAAATGTTAATAATTCTGAGTAATCTGAATGAGGACGCATTAAAGTACAGACCAGCTGGAGGTTGACAGCAAGCCATTCTTGTGCCTCATCCTGACCTGTCATTTAGCAAAGCAGGGACTACTTTGTCATGGAGTACGGCTAATATGATGCACAGCCATGATTCTGTGACACCCCACCAGGGGATACTGGTGATATACTGGTGATGCCTCCTTCTTTTCTGTTTGTAAGAAAGAGATAGGAGGGATTGTTCAGATACAATAACTGCTTGGGGATGGGCATGGAGAAACAATATAAACGTGGGCTGTAACAAGTTCAGAAAGACAGGCAGGACATGGTAACATCAGTAGAACCAGGCTTGTTAAAGCCAGTGACAGGCAGCACAAGGAAGAATTTTGTGGAACTCAAGATAATTCTGTCCTGGCTGGGATTGTTTTCTAAAAAAAAAAACCAAACTTTTTATTTTGTATTGGGGTAGAGTTGATTTACAGTGTTGATAGTTTCAGGTGAATAGCAAACCGACTCAGCCATACATATACATGTAGCTATTCTCTCCCCAAATCCCCTCCCATTGTCCTGGCTGAGATCTTTCCTTAATGGTCTAGAAGGGCCTCTTAAGTGTGACTTGGCTTTAAGTTTGAATGAAAAGTATAAGCATTTGACATGTTTCTTGGTAATATGTTCTGATAAAGGATGCCTTTGTTTCTAGCTTTGTACTAGAATTCTTTAGCGGGGATTCTCTTAAAACTCCTCTTTGGAGGCTGAAGTTTCGAGGCTTTTTCATACCTTCCCCATCCCACCAGGCTGCTCCTTGAACAAGCACACATGCACACCTACTCAATGGGTAGGCACACCTACCTACCCACCAATCCCGGGAGAGGACTCGCTTAGCCCAGATGTGAGCTACAGACCCACACTCAGTTTATTCCCACCAGACTGAAACCATGAGGCCCCAGTGGGACCAACACAGGAGGTCTGAGCTGCTCTTGCTCCCTACCTCCCAGGAAATGCTTTTCCTTAATCTTGCCCGTGGGTTCTTTCCCGTGTTTATTTTCTACTTGAACTGTGAGGACTTGGTGAGGAGAAAATGGTAGAAGAAACAAAGGCTTGGGTATCAGAAACAGGGCTGGTGGGCTTCTCTGGTGGCTCAGTGGTGAAGAATCTGCCTGCCAGTGCAGGGGACATGAGTTTGATCCCTGATCTGGGAGGATCCCATATGCCGCGGAGTAACTAAGCCCGTGCTCCGAAACTATTGAGCTTGTGTGCTAGGACCCAGGAACTGCTCCTACTGAGCCCACATGCCCTAGAGCCCAGGCTCTACAACAGGAGAAGCCAGCTCAATGAGAAGCCCTCACACAGCAACTAGAGAAAGATCCGTGCAGGAGCAAAGACCCAGCACAGCCAAAAACTAACTAACTCATTAATCTTAGAAAAAGGGGTGGTGAGAAAGGAAAATGATGTATAGGATTTCTGTGGCCCTTTCTCGTTCCCTGCTTTTTTTTTTTTTTTTCGTTCAAAATATAACTACATGGTAAAATATATATCTTTGTTTTATCATATCATTAAATAACACCTCTCTCTGAGTCAGGTTGAGTTATGAAACTTGAAAGTTCACAAAATCAGGTCAAAACTGGCAGAGCAGGGACAGCCCTGCGCTGTGAAGTCACTGGATTTACCCCCTGGCACCCGTGAAGGTCAAGGCCGTGACCTCATGAGCAGCTCCTTCTGGAGATGACAAAACCCACACGAACGTTTCAGTTCCCTGGAAACTGCAGGAAGGCGGGCCTGTCTGAGTCTGGGAGAGAGAACTGAGCCATCTGTTGGTCTGGTCCCACCACCGACTTCCTGTGTTGTCACTTCACACACCACACTGAGGCTTGTCTTTGGAAACACCGAAGAGAAAATGTGTGTGTGCGAATCCTGTAAAAGCCCTCTGTTTGACTAGGGTGGGTTCACTTTGTTGCTGCCCCGAGGCGGAACTGAGCCATCGGTTGGTCTGGTCCCACCACCGACTTCCTGTGTTGTCACTTCACACACCACACTGAGGCTTGTCTTTGGAAACACCGAAGAGAAAATGTGTGTGTGCGAATCCTGTAAAAGCCCTCTGTTTGACTAGGGTGGGTTCACTTTGTTGCTGCCCCGAGGCGGGAGAGAGGACGAGATGAGTAACCTCATTACTCTTCGGCTCTCCTACAGCTCTGGATGGCTTCTCGGGGTCTGTCCTGGGCTGGGAGCAGACACTCCCAAATCCTGCCATCCATGATTCACGGGACCGAGTGCGCTTCATCCCGTCCTCCTGTCAAGGACTGTGGACACACTGTCACCACCAGAAAGGAGGAGAGCGTTCTGATTGGATACACTCACGTTGGGTGTTGTACATTTCAGTCAGTAGACAAGCACGTCTTTGCTGTTTCTCTCAGGCAACGAACTCCCTCTGAAGAGGACAGCAGGTCCATTTAATAGAAGACGCAGGCCGCTTCTAGTATAAGTTGATAGCATAGGGAAAAATTTTGAAAAGGGCAGGGAGAATCACAAATTTTTACTTTCAAGTAACTGAAATTATAATTACAGATTACCTTGCCTGTTCTCTCCCTATTACCTCTACATCAAAGGATAAAGTAACGTTTCTAGAAAAGAGTATCGGTGAATGTAAATTTCCACAGAACCCCTATGAGCATGAGAGCACCTGAGGTGTGCGGAGGAGGAGGGAGGCGGAGGGAGAGAAGGCTGGCCTTAGGGTAGGAGCTGCAAATGCAGCCTTCAAGGAGACAGGGGAGCCTGGCCAGCAGCGCGAGTTCCAGGAGCCAGGGCTGGATGCCAGCCTCTGGGATAATAGAACTGTACTTTTTCATTTGTCCGAAAGAGCAAGTGATGTCAGTCCAACCGGAAATGCAGATTTATGACACAGTCAAGACAATTGTTGTGAAGAACTTGTATTTTCTTAGTTAAGCTTGCTGCTGTTCTGACTCTTAGAACACTGACGCTCACTTTGCAGGGCTTCCCCAGAGGCTCAGTGGTAAAGAACCTCCCTGCCAGTTCAGGAGATATAAGAACCATGGGTTAGATACCTGAGTCAGGAAGATCCCCTGGAGAAGGGAATGGCTACCCACTCCAGCGTTCTTGCCTGGAGAATTCCCTGGACAAAGGAGCCTGGTGGGTTACAGTCCATGTGATCACAAAGAGTCAGACACAACTGGTGACTTAGCACGCACTCTGCCCCAGTGGAGTGCACGCTTGTGGAGCAGCCTCTCCTCTGGGCCAAGCCCTCTTCCTGGGACTGGCTGGGGGCCTCAAACCACACTGGCAATGTCCCTGCTCCCATGGAGCTTGCCCTCTTGCCTGGGAGACAGGTAGATAGCAAGTGGATAAACAGATCAATTCTCAGAGTAATAAGAAAAACAAAACCGTCATGTGATGAAGTGATGGAGAGGGAGGAGCCTTTGATGGGGGAGGTTGAGACATTTGGTCAGGGAGCTAAATAAATGTCAAGAAGCAGGAGCCAACCTTGTGGAGTAAGATGTGCATTCCAGGCAGAGAGAGCAGAAGCTGACGGCCCTGAGAAAATCAGACTGGGGGTCTCAGAACAGAAAGCAGGCCAGGGCAGCTGAGAAGAAAGGGACTGGGCAGGAGAGTGACAGGGGTGGAGGTAGGGAGTGTGGGCCACATAAGAAGGGCCTTGGAACTCAAGCAAGAATTTGACTTTCCTGTTGTAGCAAATAGGGAAATGAGGCAGAAATTTAGGTACAGTGGGCTTGTAATTCAACATGTAAATACAGTGTGTGAATTAGACCTTGGCAGGTAATTACACAAAGAAAGAAAGCTGAGCACCAAAGAACTGATCCTTTTGAACTGTGGTGTTGAAGAAGTTTCTTGAAAGTCCCTTGGACTGCAAGGAGAGCCAATCAGTCTATCCTAAAGGAAATTAGTCCTGAATATTCATTGGAAAGACTGATGTTGAAGCCGAAACTCCAAAACTTTGGCCGCCTGATGCAAAGAACTAACTCACTGGAAAAGACCTTGATGCTGGACAAGACTGAAAGTAGGAGGAGAAGCGGACGACAGAGGATGAAATGGTTGGATGGCATCACTGACTCGATGGACATGAGTTTGAGCAGGCTCCGGAAGTTGGTGATGGACAGGGAAGCCTGGCGTGCTGTCCATGGGGTCGCAGAGTCAGACATAACTGAGCCACTGAAATGAACTGAGGCAATCCCAGAAGCCCTCAGATTACTGAGGATGTAGGTGAATGGATGACTTACCAGAGATCAGAGGTGTCCATGGGGTCTATAAAGTCAACAGATCCACACAAGATCTTTTGGACCTTATAAGAGACTCTAATACCTTACATTGGTACCTTTTCACAGCAATTCATACTGGACCATGGGCATCTGAATAACATATGAATACTCCATTTCCTAAGCACCTGTGTGTGTGTGTGTGTGTGTGTATACACATGTGCACGCATGCTCAGTCATGTCAGACTCTTTTCGACCCAAGCCTGTGGATGGTAGCCCACCAGGCTCCTCTGTCCATGGAATACTCCAGGCAAGAATATTTGAAACATTGCCATTTCCTCTTCCAGGGATCTTTCCCACCCAGGAATCGAACCCACATCTCTTCTGTCTCCTGCATTGGCAGGCAGGTTCTTTACCAGCTGAGCCACCAGGGAAGTCCAGTGAGATCCACATTTAAAAGACTTCTACAGGCTGCATCCAGACTTTACAGTGGCTCTTCTAATATTCCATGTCTTGCAAGCATGCTGCAAACACAATCTGAAAACAAGAGGGGGAAATGTCAGCTCTTATTCCAGAGCAGCTGCCACTCTCAGGAAGCCCCCGGGACTCTCAGGAAGAACCGGTCTGTCTATTCTCATCACTGGGAGAGATCACAGTCATGGGTGTCTTGTCATCAATTCATGGCCAAGATTTTGTCTCCAGATTGCAGCTCACTCATTTCTGACAACACGTTGAGAGGAAAACATGCCTCCCCACCCCTCTTTCCTTCCTTATAAAATGTATGAATTTTGCAGTTATGTTAAAATCAAAAGTTGCTTGAGACTTTCAGAATGAGATATCTCTTCACCCATCAGCATATACATAGCAAATTTTAAAGGGGTAGAAAAACATTCAAGTAGATTCCTTGGAATATACAGAATAAGATTTAACATTTTAGAGAAAGGAAGAGGATTTTAAAATTCAGACAGCTCAACAAACACCAACAGAGTATGTCAGAATTATTCTTATTCATCAGTTGTGATGGCTCCAGGGCCCCAGCAGAAAAGCCACCCTGTTCTCCATTGTCTGATGGATGCTGGTTAAAAGGTTATCGTGCAGAAAAGTGGTTCCAGTCTCCAGTCTTGCCTGCCTTGTTCTGTCAAATCAAGGTTGATAAGAGAGGCCAGGGTAATGTGTTCGTTTGCTCTTGTCCTGATAGCTAATCTCAGAATGGCACTAGATTGATATTTACTATTTGGCCATCTGCCATGGGTCCTGTATTTTAAAGGACTTTAAATAGAAACACACATGTAACTCAGAATGTTAAGCTAGAAGACTCTTATTTTCAGTTTCAAATCTTTCAACTTACAGTTAAGGAAAAAGCTCTACTATTGTTCAGACACTAAATCTTGTCTGACTTTTCCCGATTCCATGGACTGTAGCATGCCAGGTTCCCTGTCCTTCACCATCTCCTGGAGTTTGCTCAAACTCATATCTGGTGAGTCGGTGATGCCATCCAACCATCTCATCTTCTGTCGTCCCCTTCTCTTCCCGCCTTCAGTCCTTCCCAGCTTCAAAGTCTTTTCCAGTGAGTTGGCTCTTCACATCAGGTAGCTGAAGCATTGGAGCTTCAGCATCAGTCCTTCCAATGCCTGTTAGGGTCTGCGCCACCAGGGAAGCCCTAAATAGATCCGGTTAATTTTCTGAATCAGCAACAGAACCAGGTCAGAAAGTCACATTTCCTTCTGCCAAATCCACCAAGGGCCAC
Source organism: Madoqua kirkii (assembly GCA_006408675.1). NCBI lineage: Eukaryota > Metazoa > Chordata > Mammalia > Artiodactyla > Bovidae > Madoqua > Madoqua kirkii. Next base: position 29,101 of record SJYC01043116.1, read on the forward strand.
TTCTTCGTTTTACAATCTCTTCAATTATCTAGGCTTGCTGACAACCCATCTAGGGCTCAGCCACAGGATGTCAAAGCAGCCGTAGGGGATTCTGCCTTAATGTGGTCAGGTTAGAACACAACCTCCAAATATAATATGGCCTTTACCCCATTTTCATTCACATTTTTCCTTCGAATCACAGATTCCTTATCTATCTTGAATTATACCACCCCAAACCCTAATCTACATGAAACAGCCAGACATTAGAAGTAATCAAGAAAGGCACCTTTAGGCAAAAACAGCTCTTTTCTGGTGCACACTAAGGGTAGTGCTGGCGGAGTCCTCTCAGGCTTTGGCTGTGTCTCAGACTCCAGACAAGCTTGCTTGAGGGTTTTGGCAGTGCCCAGAAGCCTGGGAGCAGCAAGGAAGGAAAGAGCAGAGATGCTCCTGTGGGTCAGCAGTGTCAGGCCAGACCCTGATGGCGCCGAGAAGGTGTCCCAGACCATAAAGTAGTAAGCTGCCCCAACAGCCACCATAAGCATACACAGTATTCAAAAGGATGCTCTCCCAAGCCCCTACAGGCCCTGGGACCAATTCTACCAACAGCTTGAACAGTACTTGATGCTTTAAAACTATTCCTGATTTAAACATCCAAAAAAAAAAAAAAAGTCTTATTCATCATGCTTTGAAAAAGAAAATGAAGAATGTGATACATTTTAGCAAGGCTATAGAGACTACGATGTAACATGCAGTATCTGTTAAGATTGTATTCTTTGAAAGATACAAAGGCACAAAACCCTTCTGCTGTGTATGATCCCCAGGAGTCCAGATGCCTCCAAATCTCTCTTCTCTTCTCTTCAGCCTGCCCTGAATATCCAGCCCTAGCCAGCCAAGGAGTTCACCTGCTGTTTCCCAATTTTTACACTAAGGAGATGTTGATCGTCTTGGAAAACGGCTTCAATTACACCTCAGTGCAAATTACAGACAACCTGGGAGGTGAGCATTTTGAGGTGATGTCCATCTCAGTCCTAGGTCTATCCAAAATAATTAAAAAATCCTCACTGGAAGGTTGATTCTTCTACATTTACTACCTAAACCAGACACCTTCTGAACACACTGCTCTCAACTTCCTCCTTTGAAAGGTAGTTTGTTTGCTCTCGGGATTTTTAAAAAATAATGTCTGAACCATGCAGATTAGAAGAAAGCATCGTCACAGCTGTTTTGTTAAAGTATGCATTTCTTTTATGCTCTTTATGCCATGCTCCCTTATAAGTGAACATGTTGGATTTCCCAGCTGGTCTAGTGGTAAAGAATTCACCTGCTGATGCAGGGGAGCCGGGTTTGATCTCTGATCTGGGAAGATTCCTCATGCTATGGAGCAACTAAGCCCACAAGCCACAACTGCGGAGCCCATGTGTCTAGAGCTGTGCTTCGCAACGAGAGAAGCCACCACAGTAAGAAGCCTGTGTGTCGCAACGGGAGAGAAGCCCCTGCTCTCTGCAGCTAGAGAAAGACCACACACAGCAATGAAGACCCAGCGCAGCAACCCCTCCCCCAAAATTAAATGAACATGTTTTTATGGTTTCTTCTCGTAAAAAGCAAACTGGAAATCAAAGAATACTATTTTTAAAACAAAGAGTCTTTACAAGAAAAGACTCTCTTCCGAGGAAAATATTATCCTACCCCTAACCTACCTCTTACCAAAGTTACAAAATGGAGAAAAAATGGCTCAGTATAACCTCGGGGACACTAATTGTTCTTTTGAAGCTATTTACAAACAGGGCTTCTGTTCAAACCCTGGAGTCTGGGTCACAACACAGAAGTACGTAGGAGACACTTGCGTGCAGAAGAGAAAGAGCCAGAGAGCTGCCTGCTGGCGTGGGCTCACAGGAGGATCGTGAGCACCTCGGTAAGTGTTCTAAAGCTAAAAACACAGCGTTTGGGAGAGAAAAAAAAAGATTCCCAAGAGCTCTCCTCATAAGTGGCTGCCCACAAAAAAACAAAAAACAGAAAACACAACGGCGGCCCAGGGAGGCAGTCGTAAGATATCAGAATCGGTTAGGAAAAACTATGGCCCCAAGTAATTTGGATTTCCACACCCAACTTTTTCCCCATCTGGACAACTGTAAATTGGTCTTTTTCCAGTTGGACTGAATAACCCAGGAAAATAAAATTTTTAAACAAGCAAAAAAAAAAAAAAAAAATCCTCAACAAGACTAGCTTTTCTAAATCAAATAGCTGTTTTTCCCCCTTCCTCCTCATGCCTAATGTGGACTTACAGCCACAGCCTCACTCAGACCATTCCACCAATCCTGCCAGCAGCTGAGAGTTTAGCTAAAATGACCATCATAGTTAACTGGAATTCTGAAACCAGTTAATGCACGGTTTGGTGCTATTTATTGGATATGGGTGAATTATTCCATGATCTAAGTACTGACCCCTTTGTTGTGCCTTCCCAGACAGCTGTGTTCTTTGGAAAATTGCAAAAGAACACAGGAGACTGCAAGAACCCAGGATAGCTGGGAAAGATTTTGCTGGCACAAAAGTCGAGGGAAAAAAAGAATTTTTGAATAATACTGTATAAGTTTAGCAGCCTAAGTACTTATTCTTTCTGCAAAGAGTGTACATGACTAACCAATTATGAGTGAGTGCTGAAAAGAAGTGTAAAATGAAAGACAATTTCAAATAAGTTATATTGTGAAGCTTCTGAAATCAAACTTCTGGTTGACATGGTAGAAGAAGCAGGGATTTTATTTTACTCTCTTCTCTTAAAACTCACAGAAGAAAACTCTGCCTTCATGGAAACAAAGAAATGACCTTGCCCCAAACAAAACTGCCAAACATACTGCCCCAAACTCTAAAGCTTGGACTGAGGTGGGAAGGAGGTTGGGGTCTGTGTCTCTAGAGCTCAGAGAAAATGTGTTTCCTAAATGTCAGATCTGAAGTACGTGTCATACATGTGACATACAAATGTCACATCTGAGGTGTTTAGATTGCTAAATGTATTTGGTACTGTTCAAAAATACTTTTTTCCCCTTGTCTTTTGTGACAGCAAAATCTTGCCCAGTCATCTTGGGTTCTTGTACTTCCCTAGATTCTTTTGATCTGAAAGACAAAGCCAGTATCCTTTGCAGGGCCTCAGGTAAGGTTGTGCAGATAGGGCCCTAGACAGGGATGCCTGGTCCAGAAGATGAGGGGAGGGAACTGCAGTGGGTCCTTGCTCTATCCTGCAAGCAGAGCTAAATCCTTTTCCCAGATCACCCAAAGACAGCGTCTGTTCACTAAGCACTGGCCGGCAAGCATCAACCTGAGAGTGATGCCTCCTTGTAATTCACACTGGGCCCCACGTGGGCTGGTGACAGTCGTGGGTCTTCAATTAGAGAAAAGAGATCTGGAAGCTGGACGGACTGTGGATGAAGAGGAGAAAATCCCCGTAGAACCCAGTTCCGCCTCCTAGAATGGTCAGGAGTCAGCCTGCACTTGCGGTGTCTCCCTATATCTGCTCATTCCTCTCCTTGAAGATACAGCTCACGTTTACTTCTGACCTCCAAGAATGAGGGTGACTCTCAGCCAAGTCCTTTAAGTAAAAATTAGCCCAGTTACAGCTGCTTTCCTCTCTCTGAACAAGCAAGGATAAAAGGGACATAGGGGAAATCAAGTGAAGGACACACATCACAAGGAGACTCTTCTATGGAAGGAAATATCAGCCAGCAAGATTTCTTTAAAAAAAGAAAGAAGGAAAGGAAGGAAGGAAGAAGAAACTGTATGTGTTAATTTTGTTCAATATGATCGAGCTAAGGAATGCACAGGTAGCCGGTAAAACATTATTTCTGAGTGTTTTGTGAGAATGTTTCTGGAAGATTTTGGCATTTGAGACTGTAGACTGGGTAAAGAAGATTGCCCTTATCATTGTGGGTGGGCCTCACTCAATCTGTTGAAGGCCTTCAAAGAACAAAAAGGCAGAGAAAAACGCAATTTGCCCTTCTTGCTTGAGATGAGACAGTCATCTTCTCCTGCCCTCAGAGTACACAGTTCTCAGGTCTTCAGACCTGGAATGGAGTCTACATCCTTGTCACCCCTGGTTCTCAGGCCTTCAAGCATAATGTGAGCTACACTGGCATGGCTGGTCCTCCAGCTTGCAGATGGCAAATAGTGGGATTTCTTGGCCTCCAAAATCATGTGAGAAAATTCCTATAATAAACCTTCTCCTTTACTTAGAGCTGTAGCTCACTATTCTTTTTTCCTTCTATCTACCTACCTACCTATTTCCTTGTTTTTCTAGAGAAACCTAACACAGGAAAAAGAGAGAGAGAGAGAGAGAAAATTTCAAAAAAACAATTGGCAAATAACAGAATATAATCAAATACACTGGCAGATATGCACATTTTAAAATTTAATCAACACTGTTAATTGGACATTGAAAGATATCTAATACTCATGCATGCATGCAAGCTCAGTCACTTCAGTCATGTCTGATTCTTTGCAACCCCACGGATTGTAGCCCACCAGGCTTCTCTGTCCACAGGATTATCCAGGCGAGAATACTGGAGTGGGTTGCCATTTCCTCTTCCAGGGGACCTTCTCAACCCAGGGATCAAACCCAGGTTTCCCACGGTTCCCGCATTGGCAGGCAGATTCTTTATCCCTGAGCCACCTGGGAAGCCCCATTCATTATTCACTCCCATCAAAATATATGAAAGTTTTCCCACACTTATGCTAACTTGGGATATTTTCAATCTTTTAAATTCATGATAATCTGATGGCTGGAAAAAAAAAAAAAGCTTTCTCTTAATTAGCATTTCCACAATGATTAGTGAAGTCAAGCGTGTTTACATTTGTTTACTGGTTATATGTATTTGGCTGCAAGTAGAAGTATCTTCCTGTGCTGGGAAGAATCTTGAAAAGACATGTGAATGACATTCTCCCCTGGGAAGAAGCAGACTCAGCACTTTTGAGGTCAGACGCTGCTGGCAGTTCAGCGGTATCGAGTAAGATCAGTCATTAGATACAGATTTAACTTTTCAGAAAATCCAGGGGGCCAAATTATGTTATGAGGTTTTCTAAATTTGGGGTCAGCCAAAGGCACAACAAAGAGAAAACAGAATCAGAGGAGTCAGAGAAACTGTATTCAGGGTCAAGCAAGGAATGCACTAAGCAGCGTGGCTGAGATGAAAGCATAATACTAGAAGACCTTCATTTTTCCAAAGCAGTCTCCCTAGCACCTATGACTTTGAAAGACTGGGGAGTCAGGCTTTGAAATGTTGAAAGTCCACAATTAAGCTACAAATAAGCACAAGATTCTAGAGTATCTTCAATGCAGCAGACACTGTCCCAGGCACTGAGTAAATCAGAAAGCATCATAAACGGTGGTCCAGCGTCTAAGACTCTGCGCTCCCGACGCAGGGGATCTAGATTTGATCCCTGGCCAGGGAACTAGATCCTGTATGCCACAACTAAGAGAGCCCACATGCTGAAACCAAGACCTGGCAGAACCAAATAAATTATAAAAAAATAAATCTGAAAAAAAAAAGAAGAGAAAGCATTGTAACTCAGCACAGGCTCTGGGGCAGGCAGAGGGGAGAGAAAATCTGGCTCATGAATGACAGTGAGAAAATGAGGCTAGAAATGCCCACTTCATGGGGAACTGTAATAATTAGATGAAACAAGGTACTTAGGGCACTTTGCCTTGGACAAAATAAAGGCTCTATAGATATTAATTCCCTCCCTTTTCCTCCAATTCACTTTAACAGTTAATTTGCCATTATCATTCCGTGTGAAAATAATAATATTATAAACTGGAACACAGAACCAGGGACAGTGGGCTGCCCCAGGCAACAAGGCAGGATGAGATGGTGCACATGTAAGAAAGGGGTGAGGATGTGACAAACTGAGCTCACTTCACAGTCTTATCACCAGGGGCGATAAATCAAGGCTTGCTGATTACCTGTTTATTAGCATACAAGCTGCTAGATTCTTTACAAATATTAAGCTAAAAATACAAAACTCTTGAATTTACTTTAGGAAAAAGGGAAACATAGCAAGTAGCATTTGTATGCTTTAAAGAAGATTTAGAAGAGGCTACAAAAGGGCTTCAGTTCCCACATTTTTATGGGAGGGAGGAAGTGACATGTGTGTGTGGAGGACAGGACTGGTGGAGCCCTGTGTGGCAGGGAGCAGGTGAAAGTGAAGACGCAGACACAGCCAATATGCAGTCTACAAACTCTAACTCCCCACTCGGTGATGTGGTGTGTTCTTACTGCAAAAATCAAACCTGATACCATCTAAAGTTTTTCTTTTACCGTGAACACTTTATTTCCTCAAATGCTTTCACTTTACAGTAACCGTGCTTTAGAAAGGATACCATGCTCAAGATTATTTAAGGAAAGGAACCCTTTCCATCTCCAGAAACTGAAATAGCCCCAAATGTGAGAATTTGCATCAGCTCTCACTGCTATGCAAATCAGACAGCGGCTTGTAGGGTGGCCTTGTTTATTTTGGTAAATGTGTGGGTAGAGGAGGGAAAGTGGCTGTTTAAAATGCATTTAAAACTTTCAGTTTCAAATTATTGAGCTCTGCAAGAAGAAACTTAGATTTCCCAGGAACAAAATGAAACAAAGCTCACTCCAGAAATATGTCAGGCATAAATACACTTAAACAAAACTCTTTAAAGCCACATTGTTGGTTATTTGAATAGAGAGTTGAGAATTTTCCTACCCAATGGGTAATTTAAATTCACTTCACCCGTGAACTCAGAATTCGAGAGCCCCCACACTGAGCCCGCTGGCTCTTTACCACAGCTGTGTAAGGCTGTATTCCCCGACTTTTTCTGGGCTTGGCCACTGCTTCTGAACTTCTGATTGGATGCTCTAGCCAACCATGACTTCCGGGATATGGATCTTACCTGCGGTCTGACCCCTCCTTTTATGACTTTTCTCACTCCATCTAGGCTGCTGATAGTCCTAAATCTTCCATGGCCAAAGTCTCTCTGTCATTGATTCCCACTGGCTGAATTAACTGCTGTTGCAGATGTACCTCTGAGTTCCTGAACTGCTTCCTCTGTTTAGCATCACACAATTGAATCAGATTAATATCAAGGACAAGTTGATATTAATGTTAGTATGGAAAAATAAATTCACAAGAAGAGTCAGGAGATCAATTTTTTAAAAATGGCAGTAAGGGAAACTGGCTTTCAGTTCAGTTCAGTTCAGCTGCTCACTCGTGTCCAACTCTTTGCAACCCCATGAACTGCAGCACGCCAGGCCTCCCTGTCCATCACCGACTCCTGGAGTCCACCCAAACCCATGTCCATTGAGTCAGTGATGCCATCCGGCCATCTCATCCTCTGTCATCCCCTTCTCCTTCTGCCTTCAATCTTTCCCAGCATCAGGGTCTTTTCAAATGAGTCAGCTCTTCTCATCAAGTGGCCAAAGTACTGGAGTTTCAGCTTCAGCATCAGTCTTTCCAATGAATACCCAGGACTGATATCCTTTAGGATGGACTGGTTGGATCTCCTTGCAGTCCAAGGGACTCTCAAGAGTCTTCTCCAACACCATAGTTCAAAAGCATCAATTCTTCAGCACTCAGCTTTCTTTATAGTTCAATTCTCATATCCATGCATGACCACTGGAAAAACCATAGCCTTTGTTGGCAAAGTAATGTCTCTGCTTTTTAATATGCTGTCTAGGTTGGTCATAACTTTCCTTCCAAGGAGCAAGCGTCTTTCAATTTCATGGCTGCAATCACCATCTACAGTGATTTCAAAGCCCAGAAAAATAAAGTCAGTCACTGCTTCCACTGTTTCCCCGTCTATTTGCTGTGAAGTGATGGGACCAGATGCCATGGTCTTAGTTTTCTGAATGTTGAGCTTTAAGCCAACTTTTACTAAACTTTAAATCTGTTTTGAAGCCTTTATCTCTGAAACAGTTGGGTACTGGCATATGATTAGGTAAACAGATCAGTGGAATAGAATAAAAAGTCCCTGAAGGGACTCAAATACATATGAAATTTGGTGTGTGACAAAGGCCATCTTAAATTACTGGGGCAAGGGTAGGGGAAATTGGGTAACTACTGGAAAAAGATCATCTGTATCTACACTAAACACAAGAATAAACTCTAAATGAATCATGAATCTGAATATAGACATTGAAACTATACAAGAATAAGAAAAAACATGGGTACATTCTTCTGTAACTTTGGTACAGGGAAAGTCTTTCTAACCATGACTCATTATCCAGGAAAGAAAATAATAGATTGACTTGTATGGCAAAAGTACCTCATGCAAAGTCAAAAGGCTGCTGACATGCTGGGGAAAATATTTGTAACTTGTACCGGAGACAAGGGGCTAATACACTTAATATTTAAAGAATTCTTTAAGAGGCGGAAATGACTAAAATCAATAGGAAAAACAGAAAGAAGATAGGAACATAAAATTTATCTTAAAACATATGTCATTTAAACATATGAAAAGATATTCAAACAACTTATAATTAAAGAAATGCAAGTAAGAACTCTACTCTCTCTCACTTATCAGATAGGCAAAAATGTAAAAGCGTGACAACACATCCTGTTGGCAAGGTAAGAGGAAAACAGGCCCTCTCATGCACTGCTGGTGGGAATACAAAGCGGCACAGCCGTTCAAGAGGGGATCTTGGCCTTGACTAGCTGAACAACTCATGTACTTCTCAGCTGAGCAATCCCACGTCTAGGAATCTATTCTGAAGATATATCGCCAAAAATACAAAAATATATATATATTTATGCAGATTGTTTATTATAATATTGTTAGAAAATAACCATGCTTTTAAAAAAATAAGCATGTTAAACACCCACATTTAAATAACCATGCATAAAAGAGCGGCTGAATGAACTGTGGTACAAACAGACAATGGAGTACTATGCAACTATGAAAGAGGGATAGTGATTTCTGTGAGCTGGTCTAGCGTGCTTGTGTGCATGCTCAGTCCTTCTAGGAATCTATTCTGAAGATATATCGCCAAAAATACAAAAATATATATATATTTATGCAGATTGTTTATTATAATATTGTTAGAAAATAACCATGCTTTTAAAAAAATAAGCATGTTAAACACCCACATTTAAATAACCATGCATAAAAGAGCGGCTGAATGAACTGTGGTACAAACAGACAATGGAGTACTATGCAACTATGAAAGAGGGATAGTGATTTCTGTGAGCTGGTCTAGCGTGCTTGTGTGCATGCTCAGTCCTGTCTGACTCTTTGCAACCCCGTGGACTATAGCCTGCCAGGCTCCTCTGTCCATGGAATTTCCCACAGGAATACTGGAGTGGGTTGCTATTTCCTACATCAGGGGATCTTCCCAACTCAGGTATCAAATCTGGGTCTCCCACATTGCAGGCAGATTCTTTACTGTCTGAGCCACAGGGCAGCCCATAAAATTGTAAACAGTACTCTGAAAAGAAGAATATTCTGAGAGAGTATAAGGAATGAACACACTTGGAAGGGGCTCCTCCCTGAAGATGAGATTCAGAACCTATCAAAGCAGGCGTGATAGATGGAGACAGTCAGTGAATCCTAAAAATTAGTGAGTTGCTTGGACCAGAGCTGCTCCACAGTCAGCAGACAAACAGGAAATGACCCTCTGGGGTACAGGCAAGCCAAACTGGCAGGAGGAAAGTGCAGCCAGGGCCAGCAAACCAAAAGCTGTCTTCTGGAGTCCAAGTGGCCAAGACTAGCAGACAGGCACACAGAAGGAGCTGGGTCATCGGAAGCCTTCTCACCAGCAGAGCAGGATGAGGCCAGGGTGATGTCCATGCTGGAAGGGCTACAGTGAGGTGGGTGCTGGACCAGCGCCAGGGCGATGAGCTCATGGGGACTGTGCGGTCTGGACAACCAGCACTGGAGTTTCCCACCCACCACTAGTGGCCATGTGACGGGAGTGAGAAGGTAACAAAGGAGCAGCAACCGAAACCAGCAAGAAAAGCCCCTTTCTCAACAGTGTCCCTCCAGTGCCCTTAACTGGCAGCTCATAACGCGGTGCTCAACGCAAAGGAGAAATGCTTAACGGACTCATCTGCATCACAGTCAAGCAAGTAATGAAGGGAGAATTTGGAGATGAAGAGCAATAAATCGGTAACTGGTAGAGAATATGAACAAAGAAATATATCTAACTGAGTAACAACAATGAAAAACATAGCCACACAGAAAGTGGGAAAAAAACAACCAACATCATTACTTTGAAAAAGTGCTTTTACTATGTTCACTAAAACTAAAGATAAGAAGCTAAAACTCACCCCTGTGAGTACATGCACAAATGTACTCACAGGGGTGGGGGAAATTACTTTCTGTGAATTCTAATATAGAGCAAATAAGAGACAGGGGTTATAAATAGAGTGTTTTAGGATAAACCTTGTGGTGATCAAATGGAATTGGAGGTATCACTATGCAGTGATGATTTTATTATATATATGTAGAAAGACAAATATACAAATAAATCCAGATGTGTGTGTATGCTCATATATTTCTAGCTCTCTCCACTGAGAGCAACTGGAGACAATGATACTCCAGCAGCAGTAGGTACACATACTGCCCAGATCTTGGTTTCTGCTTACCAGTCTCCAGCTGAAGAAACCAGGGCTCAGACCATGGCTGGGCAGCAAAAGCACAAGATGGGCCTGGAACAAACAACCTGGGGTCTAGGAGTTAAGTACTTTAAACAAATGATGGGAACACATCAAAAGGATATAGAAGACAAAATGAAGGGGGTTTTTTTGGCCAAATTTGACTAACAACAAAATAAATGATGAAAGTAATAGACTGTAAACCACAGAACATAATAAAAATCCATCAGTCCATACTAATATAAGTAAATAATTAGGGGAAAAACAGAGAAAGCTCTTCCCTACAATAAAATTGCAATTTAGATGTAATGATGGAAGGAGATCAGACCAGTCAATCCTAAAGGAAATCAATCCTGAAGATTTATTGGAAGAACTGATACCAAAGCTGAAGCTCCAATACTTTGGCCACCTGATGTGAAGAGCTGACTCACTGGAAAAGACCCTGATGCAGGGAAAGACTGAAGGCAGGAGAAGAAAGGGCGACAGAGGAAGAGGTCGTTGGATGGCATCACCAATGGACGTGAGTTTGAGCAAACTCCGGGAAATAGTGAAGGACAGGGAAGCATGGCATGCTGCAGTCCATGAGGCCACAATGAGTCGGACACAACTTAGCGACTGAACAACAGCAAGAGTGATGGAAACAGGACGTCACCACTTTCAAACACTATCATAATCTTTTATTTAGACAAGAATGATCAATAAAAAATAAAAATTAGTGGCAAAAGTATTATGAGAAACAAGATATTTAAATAGTCTCAAAGTAGCTCCCCTGCAAAATACTTACTGATGGCAAAGGCACAATAGTCAGTTTACAGTGGGGAAATCTAACAGATACCTACCTTAACCACATGATCAATGTTAGTATCACAAGCAATATGACAAATCAACATAACATGCCTCTTGGTAGGATAAATCAAGAGGGATAAAACATAATTTCTATAGCAGTTAGTGCACAGTGCCAATTTATTCATGATGAAACAGCAGACAAACCCAAATTGAGGAACCTACAGAAATAGTTCAGTTCAGTTCAGTTGCTCAGGTGTGTCCGACTCTTTGCGACCCCATGGGCTGCAGCACACAAGGCTTCCCTGTCCATCACCAATTCCCGGAGTTTGCTCAAACTCGTGTCCATTGAGTTAGTGATGCCATCCAACCATCTCATCCTCTGTTGTCCCCTTCTCCTCCTGCCCTCAATCTTTCCCAGCATCAGGGTCTTTTCCATCTTTTCCAATGAGTTAGTTCTTCACATCAGGTGGCCAAAGTATTGGAGTTTCAGCTTCAGCATCAGTCCTTCCAGTGAATATTCAGACTGATTTCCTTTAGGATTGACTGGTTGGATCTCTTTGCAGTCCAAGGGACTCTCAAGAGTCTTCTCCAACACCACAGTTCAAAAGCATCAATTCTTCGGCACTCAGCTTTGTTTATGATCCAACACTCACATCCATACATGACTACTGGAAAAACCATAGCTTTGACTAGATGGATCTTTGTTGGCAAAGTAATGTCTCTGCTTTTGAATATGCTGTCTAAGTTGGTCATAGTTTTTCTTCAAGAAAGCAAGCATCTTTTAATTTCCTGGCTGAAGTCACCATCTGCAGTGATTCTGGAGCCCAAAAAATAAAGTTTCTCACTGTTTCCCCATCTATTTTCCATGAGGTTATGAGACCAGATGCCATGATATTTGTTTTTCACATGTTGAGTTTTCAACTAGCTTTGTCACTCTCCTCTTTCACTTTCATCAAGAGGCTGTTTAGTTCTTTGCTTTCTGCCAAAAGGGTGGTGTCTTCTGTGTATCTGAGGTTATTGATATTTCTCCCGGCAATCTTGATTCCAGCTTATGCTTCATCCAGCCCAATATTTTGCATGATGTACTCTGCATAGAAGTTAAATAAGCAGGGTGACAATATACTTTGAGTTTTCAACTAGCTTTGTCACTCTCCTCTTTCACTTTCATCAAGAGGCTGTTTAGTTCTTTGCTTTCTGCCAAAAGGGTGGTGTCTTCTGTGTATCTGAGGTTATTGATATTTCTCCCGGCAATCTTGATTCCAGCTTATGCTTCATCCAGCCCAATATTTTGCATGATGTACTCTGCATAGAAGTTAAATAAGCAGGGTGACAATATACAGCCTTGACATACTCCTTTTCCTATTTGGAACCAATCTGTTGTTCCATGTCCAGGTCTAACTGCTGCTTCTTCACCTGCATACAGATTTCTCAGGACGCAGATAAGGTGGTCTGGTATTCCCATTTCTTGAAGAATTTTCCATAGTTTGTTGTGATCCACACAGTCAAAGGCTTGGGTGTAGTCAACAAAGCAGAAGTAGATGTTTTTCTAGAACTCTCTTGCTTTTTTGATGATCCAACAGATGTTGACAATTTGATCTCAGCAGTGGCCACAGGCCTGAAAAAGGTCAGTCTTCATTCCAATCCCAAAGAAAGGCAATGCCAAAGAATGTTCAAACAGAAATAACTGTCCAGTGCCTTTTTAAAGGGTTAAGGGTATGAAAAACAAAGAAAGATGAAGAACTGTTCTAGATTCAAGGGACTGGGATGAAGCGAGCAATGCAACTAGAGTACAAAATCCACAGACACTCATTCCCAGGGTCGTGAGAGTGCAGGGCTGGCCTTGAAGGAAACCAAGGAAACCTGACAACTAAATGCAACATGTCATCCTGGTTTAGATCCAAGACAGTTGTGGGAAAGCTGGGGAAATTTGAATAAGGTCTGTAGATTATATAACAGAATGGTATCAATGTTAATTTCCTGATTTTTATCATTGTCCTGTATTAGGTAGGATTAACTTTTGAGGACTCTGGATATGCAGGAATTTTTATACCATTTGTACAACTTTTTATAAGTCTAAAATTAACTTGAAAGGAAAAGTTTGAAATTTTTTAATTAAAAATATATTAAAGCCAAACAAGTAAGGGCACAGGTTTCCTGTCAAGAACCAAGCATAATATCATGTAGGGGGACATTTGTTAAGTAAAGAAACTATGATGCAGGATGAAAGGGTAGGCTTTGGAACCATCCAGATGTGTGCTCAAGTCTGGCCTTGTTAGTTACTAACTGTGTGATGCTAGCCTAGTTATCTGATCTTCCTAGCCTCAGTTTCCTCATTAGACATCTATATTAATGAGTCATCATAATAATACCAACTTCATATGATTATCTGTGTTGTTGTTTTTGTTCTGTCACTAAGTCATGTCAGACTCTTTGTGACCCCATGGACTGCAGTATGCCAGACCTCCCTGTCTCTCACCATCTCCCAAAGTTTGCCCAAGTTCATGTCCATTGCATCGGTGATGCCATCCAGCCATCTCATCCTCTAATGCCCTCTTCTCCTTCTGATCTCAATCTTTCCTGGCATCAGGGACTTTTCCAAAGAATCAGTTGTTCACATCAGATAACCAAAATATTGGCGCTTCAGCTTCAGCATCAGTCCTTCCAATGAATATTCAGGGTTGATTTCCCTTAAGACTGACTGGTTTAATCTCCTTGCTGGCCAAAGGACTTTCAAGAGTCTTCTCCAGCACCACAGTTCAAAGGCATCAATTCTTTGGTATCAATGATGCCAAAGATGGACCTTCTTTATGGTCCGTGCCTTTCAACTGTGCGTGACCACTGGGAAGACCATAGCCTTGACTATATGGACCTTTGTCAGTAGAGTAACGTCTCTGCTTTTCAACACACTGTCTAGGTTTGTCACAGCTTTCCTGGCAGGAAGCCATCTCTCCTGATTTCATAGCTACAATTATCTATATTCCAATCTATATTATGATTATTGATATTCAATAGACAGTATTTGTAAACAACTTTAGTACAAACTCAAACAACAGGAGTCCCAGTAGTTGTGACTGTGGCTGTTAGGATTAGCCATATATTTTTAGTTATTTCTTTACTCGGCTGCGTCAGGTCTTAGTACCAGCACACAGGATCTTCTGTGTCAAGCACGATCTTTCATTGTAGAGGGGCAGGCTCAGCAGGCCCTTGGCATGTGGGATTTTAATTTCCCAATGAGGGGTTGAATCCATGTGTCCTGCATTGCAAGGTGGATTCTTAACCACTGGACCACCAGAGAAGTCCAGAGTTAGCCATATTAATGAGTAGGTTATTCCTTGTGAAGAATTACACTGAGTACACTAAAAGGGCCCCTTTAAGACCAAGGAGATACATTTTTAGGGGGCTTCCCAGGTGGCACTAGTGGTAAAGAATCCATCTGCCAATGGAGGAGACACGGGAGACACGGCTTCAATTCTTGGGTCTGGAAGATTCCTTGGAGGAGGGCATGGCAACCCACTCCAGTATTCTTGTCTGGAGAATCCCATGGAAAAGGGAGGCTGGTTTTTTTTTTCTTTTTTAAATCAAAACATGATTCTTAGGCCTCTTTTGGAGCAAATAGCTTTGGGTTTACTTATAACTTTGTAAAACCAGATGTACGACACAAAGCAATTATTGGCACATTGCCTTAAGCAGATGGGGAAAAGGCCACCACAGGGTGACTTGGGCATGGGGAGAACCTAGCTCACTAATAAGTCTTAAATGTTGACTCTTTCAAAGAGGTGAAGAGACGCCAGACCCCTGGTCTGTCTTTTCTAAGCAGATTCTGAACTACTTAAATGTGATGACACAGATCAAATATTTGAGGTTCAGCATTGCTTGTAGGTTCATGCTTTCTCCTTTAACCCATTTTCTGAGATAACTCCAGCATAAACAGTGGGCAAGCACAGAAGAAGGTTGAAAATGGCTAAAGAGATTCTATTTGGTGCTGTTTCAGTGCTAAGTCAAACACGAAAATGTCTGGTGTTGCTAGTGATACGTGTATTTTATGAAAAGGCTAGAAGACCAAAAGACTTCTGTGGCAACTATTCCCTGTATAAACAAGGGGAACCATCACAAACAAAATATGTCAATCTGCTATCTTCCAAATATTGCCAATAATCCTTTAAGGTTAAAAACAAAGGCTACATTCCTGCATGAAGTTTCTTATCTTTAAGATCAACCCCAATGTTTTGGAAATCCTGGCTTTTGAATATTAACCCCAAAGAATTTCCATCCAGTCATTTGGAAACGCAACTCAAATTCATGCTAACCTCAACTGAGGCGTGTGTGTGTGTGTTCAGTTGTGTCTGACTCCATGGATTGTAGCCCACCAGGCTCCCGTGTCCATGGAATATTCCAGGCAAGAATACAAGAGTGAGTTGCCATTTCCTGCTCCAGGGGATCTTCCTGACCCAGGGAACGAACCCAGGTCTCCTGCTTTGACAGGTGGAGCCACTTCAGAAACCCTAACTGAGGCTTAACTGTCTGTAATCTTTCCTTGAAATCTTGTTGATTCCTGAGAACTCTGATCCTATTGGATATTCCAAGCATCTTTGTCTTTGAATCCTCATTCAACACTGCTCCTCTTCACTCAGCAGTGACTTCTACCTTATGGTGCTAAGATCTGGTCCGTTTAGAGCAAGTGTCATCTAAATCGTTGTACTGTTACTTCCGTTCTTATCCAGCCCTTTCCTACCCTCCAGCCCCTGCTCAGTAACTTTCCTTCTCCAGGACTCACTCCTTGATTTGGATTCTCAATCTCATACTCAAAAGCTCTTTCCAACGTATCATTTATTTTTCTGATTTTCTGTCAAAAATCCGTAGTCTTTGGGACTTCCCTGGCAGGCCATTGGTTAAGATATCACCTTCCAATGGAGGGAATGAGGGTTTGATCCCTGGCTGGGGAGTTAAGATCCTACATACCTCAGGGGCCAAAAAATCAAAACATAAAACAGAAGCAATATTGTAACAAACTTGATAAAGGCTTTAAAAATGGACCTCAAAAAAACTTAAAAAATATATATATAGTCTTCCTTTATGCTTTCCCAGAAGCACGACACTTATGTTTCCCTGCACAAATCATTGATTTATACTTTACACCTGGCATCTATCCTCACTTCTCTACTGAGACAAAGGCAAGAACACTTTAGCAACATCTGTCTTCTCTGTCTTTGCCATGTCTGACCTTGGTGAACACACAAGCTCAGTCCTAACTCTAGACCTTTGCCCTGTGGCAGCCTCACCCGAAACCTTCCCTCCTCTTCATTTGTGTCATCCCTACCCATGCTTAAAGGTCCCACTTGAACCCCTCTCCATCTGGGAAGTCTCGCCAGAATCCCCCTTCCCTGAACTCTTGCAATATCGCCATTAGGGTCCACTCCATCTCAAATGATGGTGCCCCCAAATGATGGTTTAGGGGACTACCCAGGGTGCACTTCACGCAGTCTTGCCTAGCAGCTCTTTCTTGCCCAAGGAGTGAGCGTCATTCCCTAATTGTGCCAACTGGATTCTCTCTCCCAGGAATAGGAATCCTGAATGGAGTGACCAAAGGAGAAAGTGGATAGAAGAAACCATCCTGACTGCAGGATCTGCTGAGCCTGTGTCCTGACCCCATCCCTTAGATCCTGGGAGGTACAGGATGTGGTCTTCCTGAGTGTGGTTCTTACACATTTTCTTCATTTCCGTGAGCCATGCCTTTTTTTTCCCCCCTCTTAATGTGACCAGAGTAAATGTTTCTCCCTACATTCAAACACATTTAACTAGGACTTTTCCCACTCTCTTAAAATATATATATTTATTTATTTGGCTGGGTCGGGTCTTAGTTGCGGCACTTGTGATCTTTGCTGCATCATGCAAGAGTTTTCACTGCAGCACATGGACTCTCTAGTGTGGCAGGCGGGCTCCAGAACGTGTGCACTCTGGAGTTGCAGCTGCTGGCTTAGTTGCTCTACAGCATGTACGATCTCAGTTCCCAAACCAGGAATGGAATCCCCATCCCCTGCACTGCAAGGCAGATTCTTAACCACTGGACCACCAGAAGTCCTTCCCATTGTCTTTTGTTACTGCTTAATTTGAGAAAACAGTAACTAATTAAATCTTATGTACCAATGAGATAGGAAGTTTCCTGAGGGCAGAAACTCTGCCTTACAATTCTATATATCTTACATAAGTTTTTAATAATTCAACTGCATGATACTACTCATATGTGAAAAATCTCTATCTATGAACAAAGAAATAATTATCTGAAATCATCTTTATGATTCTTTGTTGTAGTTTAGGATCATTCATTAATCCCATAAACACAGCCCAAGTAAGTGCCAATTATTGATCATGAACCACGTTAGGCCCTGCAGTTGTGTGCAAGATGAAAAAGACAAAAGACGTGGTTTCTGTATCTGGAGTTCTTCTCTCCAGTTTAAACCGTGTGTTACCCAAGGATAGCACCTCATATCAATTTGGTACTTTCAGTTCTGAAACGTTTCCAAGTACAACACATCATTTGTTATTTCTATTTTATAAATAGGAAAGCTGCCAACATGTCATGTGACCCAGATCAAGACCAGAGCTACCAGGAGAACACAGGTCTCTTATTTACAGTATTTTCCTTCCTTCTCTCTCTTCCACAGTGAGAAGCATTTCCTTCAGGACACAATTCAAGACTGGTATTATGTTTTTTTTAATTCCCACGTTACATCCAACTCACAGGTTATTCTTCTGTTATACAAGATGAAGGTAGTTTTTGAGGTTTTCCTAGGGAAAAGCAACAGAAGTATTAGCTGGTTCTGGGACACATGACTAACAAATATTTGTGGAGGGCAAGCTCAGTGCGACACATTGGGCTATCCTGTGATTACACCACTCAGGACATACACAGTTCCTGCCTTCACTAAGTCTATGGTCTTGTGGGAGAGCAGGGGAGTGTCATATATATGGTAAGTTCTAGAAGGAGGAGATGCAGCCCAAACACAAGTTCCTCAAGTTTTTATGTTTACAAAGAATCTGAATTGAAATTCTCAGTCTCCCTGAGTCATCTGCATATTGATTGCAACCTATCCTCAGCTTTGCTTATTTCCCTCTTTCCAGAACCAGTATCCCATCATCGTTAGAGAATCACTTGTCTTCAGAACTTCCCTTTTCTTTCTAGTCTCTCCTCCTAATTCTTTATTTCCGTGGTGATCCTCAAAATCTTTCTGATCCACAGGGCACTCACAAAGATCCTGTCAGATCCTCAGTGGTCCTCAGAGCTCTGTTAATTTTTTTTTTCTTTTCTGAGAAGCAGAAAGTTGTCTCTGTTATATTGTCAGTGGTCCAGGACAGGACGAGGAGGCCAAGAGCCAAAGGGCACGCCATGAAATTTCTCTTTCAGAAATGCATTGTTAGCAAGCAGTTCACCTAAATGTGTCCTTCTGCTGGTTTGCTTTCAGGGTCAACAGAAGTATATAAAAATTTTAAACTTTCTTCAAAACATTTGCCATAAAATTGACTTAATAAAAAGAATAACAACAGTAGCTGCAAGTTACAAAGCAAAACCAGGCTAGGACACGTCTGTTAATAGGGCAGTTGATGGAAACACTAAATTTTCTATCAGTTAAGAGTCCACATTCATCAAATTTAAAACATACAACTTTCTGGACCATCTTAAAAATATTACTATCAAATTACTTTGAAAAATAAATTTGTATAGGGTATAATTTCCATGTATAATTACTGCTAATATAGGCAGAATGAGGCATTGCTAGGATGATTTGACAGAGGTAGGAGTGAGAATATTAAGAAATTTTATACTCATTGTGTTTCTCAACTATGGCTGGTGAGAGAGATCTGAAAGACTACAAAAGGTAAAATAAGGTCAGGCAGTGATGTAAAAGTCTGCATATTTCGTTGATCATAATACCCAGTACTTTTTCACTGAATCCGGTAACATTTATTACTCCTCACAGCATTCTCATGATATATTATCAACAGCTGGATTTTGTCTTCATTGGTTAAGATGTGTAATAAGGGAGTTAGAAGATCTGTAAAGGAGTAGGAGGCAGGGCTAGTTTCTAAATCTTGCATTTATAATATAATACATCATTAAGTATAATATAATACATCTTTTTGAACTATGGTGTTGGAGAAGACTCCTGAGAGTCCCTTGGACTGCAAGGAGATCAAACCAGTCAATCCTAAAGGAAATCAGTCCTGAATGTTCATTGGAAGGACTGATACTGAAGCTGAAACTCCAATACTTTGGCCATCTGATGCAAAGAACTGACTTGGAAAAGACCCTGATGCTGGGAAAGAGCGAAGGCAGGAGGACAAGAGGACAACAGATGAGATGATTGGATGGCATCACCGACTTGATGGACATGAGTTTGAGCAAGCTCTGGGAGCTGGTGATGAACAGGGAAGCCTGGCATGCTGCAGTCCATGGAGTTGTCCACAGAGTTGGACACGACTGAGTGACTGAACTGAACTGACATCTTTAAGAGCTCCAGCTTTGTGAAAAGACAAACCTAGGTTTAAATTCAAGCTCTGTCACTTAATTTGTCTATGTGACCCTAAGCAAGACACTTATTATCTATCAGGTTCTCCATCTGTAAAAGGAGAATATGTAATAGGCTGTAAAAATGGACCCAATTGTTCAGCATTTCCTGTATCTATATACTTTGCCATGCTGTTTTCCAATGCTGTTTAAAGGAATGGAAGGCATCATTCCACATCCTTACACTAGGTGACTTGCTTTGACCAATGAGATATTAACAGACATGTTGCAAGAAGAAGATTGAAAGGGACTTATGCAATTAGGCTTTTACAGAGCTTGCACTCTGCAATTAACAACAGAACAGGCCCAGCCCAAGACTTCTGGAGAACAGATACAAATGGAGGAACTGAATTGCCCCCATTTATCCCAGCCAAGATCAGGTTAGATCTGTCTTCACTGAACCAAATCCTACAGGTCATGAGCCAGTCCAGTCAAGGTTGGCAGATCGATTTAACCAGTCACCCTGCATGTATAAGCAATAGATGACTATTTATATATGCCGCTGAGGTTTTGTGGGGTTTTGTTACGTAACATTCCTATGACAATAGACAACTGACACATAATGGTGGTACCTATCATACACATGTCAATGTGAGAAAATACATGTAAATCAGTACAGAACCTAATGATGATTCTAACAATAAAAATAATAATGTGTATTGTTATTTTGGAGAACAGTTACAGAATATGCAGAGGTATTGGCAGTTCACCTGTGGATCCTGAACACGACCTATTGTGTTGAAAAGTTTTTTTTATAAAATCAGGGAATTTTATTTCCAGTTTTTGCAAAGAGGCAGGCAATTTTATTTTTTAAGCTTGTAAGCATCCTCCAGGCCAGAATACTGGAGTGGGTAGCCATTTCTTTTTCCAGGGGATCTTCCCAACCAGGGATTAAACCCAGGTCTCCCACATTGCAGACGGATTCTGTCCCAGCTGAGCCACCAGGGAAGTCCAAGAACACTGGAGTGGGTAGCCTATCCCTTCTCCAGGGGACCTTCCTGACCCAGGAATGCAACCGGGGTCTCCTGCATTGCAGGCAGATTCTTTACCAGCTGAGCTACCAGGGAAGCCCCCCTGAATATAACCAGCTCGCTGAAAAGTTTTTTTTTATAAAATCATGCAATTTTACTTCCAGTTTTTGCAAAGGACGAGTCGGTTTTATTTTTTAATCTTGTAAGTATCCTGAAATCTGTTCTTATAAGTAAAACAGTTCTTTTCATCTACAAGATTTACCTTGTTAAATTTTTAAAAACATACAACAAAACAAACAAAAAATCCCCCACACACACTCTAGAGAAAGACATTCATATTTACAACCTACTGTGAGAGAAGCCAAAGTCTAGGCTCATGAATAAACTCGAGTTATGAGATTTTTTTTCCAGCGGAGGGCTGGGCAGGGATGAACAATCCTCATCCTTCTGGTTCTTTTCCTATTCGGGTAATCTTCTTGAAATAGTTCAATGTGATGGTGAGGAAATGGAGCTCTCGAGTTTAAATTCTGGTTCTGCCCCTTACTAGCTCTGTGATCTTGAGCACATTAAATTCACTCACTCCTTAAGTGGGAAAAAGAATAGTAACCTTCAAAGTTGCTGCAAGAATCACATAATAGCTGCAAAGCTTCTCACAGCCATGCCTGGCACACGATAAAGTCAATAAATATCAGCAATTATAGTTATTCTAACAGATGAGTTCTGTCAGCTCCATTTCTAACTAGGCTGGATTGCAGAGAATACTACTATCTAAGTCAGGGGAGCCTAATAGGTCTGGATACAAAATATTGGTATTGAACTCTGTAATCATGGGCTTCCCACGTGGTGCTAGTGGCAAAGAATATGCCTGCCAATCCAGGAGATGCAAGAAACTTGGATTCAATCTCCCTGAGTCAGGAAGATCCCTTGGAATAGGAAATGGCACCCCACTCTAGTACTCTTGCCTGAAGAATTCCGTGGACAGAGGGTGACCTACACTCCCTGGGTCTAACATAACTGAACACACCTCCGGAACTTGTATCTTCTTCTCTTCCATGAGTATGGCGTAAGCCATTGATGCTTCTCAGCAGCCTACATGCCATCTCACCTAGCTCCCTTCAGAGTTTTGAGGAAGAGTCCAAAGTGACTTCTAACTTTGCCCTATCACTCTGTCCATTAGCACAAAGACAAATCAAATGCCCTTCACCTAACCAATCAGTAACATGAATAGACAAGTGACTTGCCTTCTTTTAGACATCAACATTCTTCCTTTTTTTTTTTTTTTTTGCTATTTCTTTTATTAATCCAGTGAAAATACCCGTGGGAGCCACAGTCTACTCCAAGAGTTACTGACTTACACAGGAAAAGGAGAGAGCAGGACAGAAACCATAAAAAGGCTTACCCTTCCCTTCATGGAGCTACTTCCTCCATGTCAGCTCCTAAATTCTGTTCTTCTATATCCTCCAGGAGTCAAAGAGTAGGCCACGTTATTTCTTCGGGGATTTTATGAATGCCTCTCTATTGTGGCCCTGAAAGCTGCTTAAACAGTCAGGACATTAATTGCATTAGCCCCAATGCCACAGTCAGCCTCAATTCTTTCTCCTCTTGGGTCCTGCTCAGCTATGCTATCTAACCAAGCAGGGTGGACAATATGCACCAGATGAAATTACGGGCCAAACAATATGCCAGCACTGTAAAATTCCCGAAATTGACTGCCACCTTGTAAAAGTTAACAATACAAACTTTCTCTTATTATCAGTTCAATCTGTTGCTGCTACAGAGAAAATTCAGTCAAAATTCTGCCCAATCCTATTTCCTTTTACTGACTCAGTTCCAGGCAGAAGAGATGGTATTCAGGCCTTTGGGTGGAATCCGCGATCCTTTGTTAGCAGCTGCCCCTTGGGCCATCTGCCAGGGTAATTGGAGGAGAGCCTTAACACCTTCTAAATTTGATCATTTCAACCCTAAGGCTCTCATTTGCTTCTTTTCTGAAATACCTAAGGGTCAGCAAAACACACCCGAACATCACAGTACCAGCCTTAATTTCATGAATTTCAAAAGCACAAATTCCCAGTATCAATCTAAACATCAATTTCCAACAGAGGGCAGTTCCCAAGCAAAAGACTGCATTTCCTAGAGCCCAGCACATTATTTTCCAGATGCTTAGTACTAATGCCAGCTGCAGATAGTTGTAAAAATTTTGTGTTACCCATGTCTGCAAGAAAACAAACAGACAAACAAAAAGAAAGAAAGGCCTCTTCCTTTAGATTTCAGGGTGCCAGTGAATTTGTACCAACTGTTAAGAGTTCAGGCCTTGGGAAGCCAAGTTCACAGGAAGAGAGAAATTCTATATCAAGACACAAATTGTGACACTATGTGCTCCCTGCCAGGCTTTGCCTGCACAACTGAGCTTATATACACAATTAAAATGGTAACTTAAAAAGAAAAAGATGAAAGATTTTCTATAGCCCTCACGGCAAACTCTGCCAAGAGTAATCAGCAGTGAAAAGATAAAGCCATCAGTATTTGAATTTCAATGTTAAAATAATAATAAAGCCTATGGTCTCCCTAAGGTTAGTTTATAATAAAAATAACTTCTTGATCCTGGAAAACTTATCTGGTTTCTTTCTTCCTTTCATTCTCCACTTAATGACTGAAGTTATTATTTCCATGGTGGTCTCCAAACCACACTTGGTTTCTATGTAGATTGGCATGTCACCTCCAACAATTTCACCAGCTGCCTTTTCCTCTCAAGAGAATACGATTAAAATATTAATCCAGCTTCTGGACTAATTTTGCAAAAAAAAAAAAAAAGTTGTATAAATCAATCTCGGCACAGCATTTTCCTCACTCTGAAATGTGTAATGTGTCCTCATTTTATTTGTGATGCTTGCACAGGAAAGTAAGGTTCTAGCAAAACAGATCTAAAATGTTTACCTCTGCCCCTCTTTCCCACTGCTTCTTCCTGACTTTTCAAATTTGAGAATGGGAAATGGCATGTGCCAGGTCAAAATGTAGATTTCTAAATGAGAAGAAGGAGCTGGAAGACATGACCAGGGGTCTAGGTGATGCTCTCTGGGCTGCCCAGCAGTGACCAATGGCAAAGCACACAAAGATGGAGGGTGCGCTCAGCCAGCCCACAGGGCACTCTCAGCCAAGCTAATTCACCCATTTGTCCTGCTGGCTGGAAACCATCCAGAACTGCAAATCCATGAGTCAGTCAGCACTGACCAAAACCGCCTCTGGGCCTAGCATCAGGCTAAATCCTTGCTTTTGAGGAGCTTACAATCTAATTATTGTAATTAGAGGCCAATTGACTATTAAACTATGTAACACTAAATAGGAGTTTGAAGAAAACGGTAGTTGTGGGCTGGAGACATTGGAAAAGCTTTCATAGAGCCTGCAAGACTCTTAAGGGAAGAGTACAGTCATGCTTGAGGATTATGAAGTTGATAAAATGTGCTTAGGGTAGGAAAACCAGAAAAAAACCTTTGTGTGGAGTGGGGCTCATCTGAGGAGGAAATCCCACAATGAAGGTGGCGGGCCTGCAAGGTTCTCTGGGCCATTCTGGCCACAGAACTTGTCACCAAGAAAACGGAATTCCTCTCAGGTCAGGAAGAAGTTCCATCTTTCCTGAAATGGTTTAGCAGTTGAATCAGGATGGTGGACATTGCCAATATAAAATCAAGCTGACATCCTTAACTTACTGAGGCCTCCAATATAGAAATGTCATTGAAAGAATGGCTTTCTAGCAATGTCAGCTGAGACTAGACTGAAAGTACTTTCCTGGGAAGTCAGCCTTACTGATGGAGTGTGTGTGAGCTCCACTGCTCAGTCCTGTCCAACTCTTTGCACCCCTATGGACTGTAGCCTGCCAGGCTCCTCTGTCCATGGGATTTTCTTGGCAAGAATACTACAGTAGGCTGCCATTTCCTCCTCCAGGGGATCTTCTCCATCCAGAGATCGAACCTCATCTCCTGCATCTCCTTCATTGGCAGGTGAATTCTTAACCCTTGAGCCATCTGGAAAGCTCCAGCTGATGGAGGGATAGGCTTTTTGCCAAAGGGCACTAATGGCTGAGAAAGATGACTGATAGTACATTTTAAGACTAGGATTAGAATGATCCAGCAGTAGAATTCTGTTCCATTAATTTTAAAAAGTCATACTGTAGGTTTCAGCCGAAGTAATTAATAAAAATAGCAAGACTTTGTTTCTTCTGTTCCCTTAATTATTAACTTTGCATTCATCTGCATATTTTAATTGAACTACATGCATTACATGAAAAAAAGTGCCTCTGGAGAAGCAATCTGTTTCCTTCAGCTCTTCCCATGATTAATGACAGATAAAGTGGGCAGCGGTGAAAGCATTTTTCAACATGGCAATTTTGATTTTCCAAAAGAAACACTGTCAAGGCTCATTTCCTCAGATTGCTGATTGAAATCAACTAGCATGGTGGGTTAATTCTGAAATCTCATCTCTGATTATTACATAGAACTGATATGTACCTCTATCTCCTTTGTTGGGGCGGGGGGGTGGTTCAAATTTTATTTGAGGCAGACTTCATGGAAAAGGAGGGACACTGGCTGTACTCTGAAAGGCAAGTAAGATTTGGAACAGCAGGGAAGAGAGTGAAGGGCAGCACATGCAATATTAGAGGATGGAAGAAACAAGGATCATTTGCGGGTCAGGTTTTCCATTAGGTGGGCAGGGCCTGGCAGAAACTGATGTTTCTGAAGAGCTCACCTCCGCTTCAGCCTGGGAGATGATTGCCAAGTGGGCTGCAGTGGGAATGAGAGCTGGGCATTCTGTGATCTTTCTGGAAGGTCAAAGGAGGCATGACGTTCACTCAGTTCTGTGCTGTAAGGAACCCAGGTCTCTTTGCCTCATTTAAAGAGAGTTATAACGAGGTGGATGAACCTAGAGCCTATTACACAGAGTGAAGTAAGCCAGAAAAACAAATATGTATTAATGCATGTATGTGGAATCCAGAAAAATGGAACAGATTAACCTATTTGGAAGGCAGCAACAGAGACAGACTTGTGAACACAGTGGGTGAAGGAGCGAGCGGGACATTGAGAGAATAGCATTGAAACATATACATTACCATATGTAAAGTAGACAGCCAGTGGGAATTTGCTGTATGATGCAGCTCAAACTGTTGCTCTGGCACAACCTAGAGGGTGGGAGGTGAGAGGGAGGTTCAAGAGGGAGGGGACAAATGTGTAGCTATGGCTGATTCATGCTGAGGTATGGCAGAAACCAACACAACATTGTAAAGCAATTATCCTCCAATTAAAAAATAAATAGTTTTTTTAAAGATGATGGGAAGATTACCAAGAAAAATAATAAAGACTCTAACGTGGGCTGATATCCACCACTCACATCCACAGTTCCCGATTTTTAAGGACCATCTCAGAAGTTTCTAGGCATGGGAGTTGGCTGCAGGCTCAGACAGGCTGCTTCTCAGCCACCACCTGATGGGAACTGTGTTTGTCATGCTGACCCCAAGCCTAGGACTCCGTCAGACAGGCAACTCCAGCACTTTGCACAAACACACATGATGAATGGTGTGTGAACACACCCCAGTGGGCATTCCCAGGCTCGTGCACAATTCCCTGAATGCTGGCTTTAACCCCACCCCTTCTGCAAGACAAGAAAGCACAGCAGAATATTAGATGAGAGACAGTGTCATCGAGAAAGGCTTGAATCCACGCTAAGGTATGCTTTGAACAAAAATAAATACTTCAGAGATGTCAGCACACTATTAAGAAAAAAAATGGATTGAAACATTTCAGAGTTGCGACACCACGATGAGAACCGCTGCCTTTGACACGAAGCTGCCTGGGACACCCGACACTTGTCACACAAGTAGACTGCAACTGATCAGTCTCGAGGGCTACCCCACCTGGCCGCCCTCCACCGTTCCGCGCTTTCTCCATAGCAAATGGATCGGCGCCTATGCCTGTATGGAGTGATGACTAACAGCACGTACTACTGTACATAAAACAGATAAACAGCGAGGACCTACTATCAAATAAAGGGAACTATAGTCAATACATGGTAATAACCTATAACGAAAAACAATCTGGAAAGAATAGACATAAATATAGACATATAGATACATAGGAATCGGTTTGCTGTACACCTGAAACCAATACAATATTGTAAATTTACCACTCTTCAATTTTTTTTAATGGTTAAAAAATGCAAAATAAAATCTGGGAAAGTAAACGTGAAAACAGAAGCCTTTTTAAAAAATAAAAGAAAAAGCATGCCCTCTGGAGACAGCCTTCACGAATTCAAATCCTAGCTTCACGTCTTCCTGTTCTTCATTAGGGCTGTTCACGACTATTACCATTCTGCTCCTGCTGCGATGGATGGATTACATTTCCTGCCATCCTGAAGTTGGGCATATCTGTGTGATTTTAATCCCTATATGAGAAGAGATGAGTCTCTTCCGGGCAAAAGCCAGTAAGCCCTCCTTACTCAAGAGTGGCCCACAGTCCAGCAGGATAGGAATCACCCGGAAGCTTACTAGGAGTGTGGATTCACCATGTGCCCTTAATGAGCTCCCCAGGCTGTGCACACGCACAATCGAGGGTGAAGCCCTGCTTCGCCGCTTGCCACCCTCTCACCTCCCTGCCACCATGACTGACCGTGTTCCAGATGGTGGCCCAAGCTCTTGGCCTAACCTGAAGTAAAGCAGGAGAGAGTCAAAGATTTGTTTTAAGTCACTGAAATGTGAGTGTTTTTCTCGTGGGATAAACTAGTCTTTTCTAACCGATACCAATACTCAGTGCTCTGTGACTCTGGACAGGTGTTGAACTTTCCTGTGCCATGGTTTCCTGGGTGTAAATGGAGATGATGACTGCACCGATTCTTAGGGTTGGTATGAGGTCTACTGAGGTAACATATGAAAAGAGCCAGGCACATATTTGATGTAAATGTTAGCGTCTGTTTCTGATACATTGCATCCCCACAGTTCAGACCTTGCTTCGTGATGTGAGATTCCAGTCGCTTTACCTCAGTGAAAGTAGGGTCAGAGCCTCTGCCTGGGGCAACCCCCTCCCCCAACCACACAGACTCAGGAAGGAGCACGAAATCACTCACATCAGAGACAGAATGAAAACGGCTCCTTCTCACAAGGAAGTAGGGAACCTTGGTGACTTGGTCCAAGCCTCCCTTGCCTGGGTCTTCACACCACCGTCTCCTCCTTACCCTAATGCCGCAAATGCTGCCGTTCACCCTCTCCCCGGCCTGCTCGAACCCTCCTTGCCCTTCAGGATGCACTCAGTGTCCCTCCTTCTGCATTAAGTCTGCCTCAAGTACTTCTTTTCTGTGCAGTTTACAGCTGACATGGTTTCTGTCTATTGGGAGTCTCAGGTGGCACAGTGTTAAAGAATTTGCCTGCAAAACAGGAGACGTGGGGTCAACCCCTGGGTCAGGAAGATCCCCTTGAGGAGGAAATGGCAACCCACTCAGTATTCTTGCTGGGAGAATCCCATGGACAGAGGGTCCTGGTGGGCTTTAGTCCATGGGGTCACAGAGTCGGAGATGACTGAGCAACTGAGCGCGCACGTGCGCGCGCGCGCGCGCGCGCACACACACACACACACACACACACACACATATCTATTATGCATAAGACTTTGTCCTGAACTCAAAGCTAGGTAAAAACAAAACATGCACACACAATACCTAGTAAATATTTATTTTTTGTCTTTTCCTCAAACTATATATATGTGATTCTAGCAGCAAAGGGCTACCAAGCTTGTACCCCAAGAAAATTAGGGAAAGAGCAGTGATGGGAATGGTATGGAGATAGTTTTTGTTTAAATCCTGCTTTTAAAAGAGATCCAATAGATTTCTGAAATTATAGTCACAGTTCTTAAAAGTGATAAACATTTGCTAACATTTTTAATAAGATGATGATGAATAAAATGTATTTTTTATTCTAAACTCAAATAAAATGATAAAGTATCTTTTCTTCTTGACACTCTCTTGAAGTGTATGTAAGGAAACAAAATATTCTAAGCCAAGATAAATATTTTATACTTTAGTATCTTGGATCTCTCTTTCATATTTATAAACCGACTTAAAGAATGAATCACAGTACTGAAGCAATTCACCACAGCTGTGCAATGAACCATGTGATTCAGTTCCAAAGTCACAGAACTTAATAAGCACCTTAGAAATCCAATCTCAACATTTTATATTCTCTAGACCAGGGCGGGTAGGATACATTTTCTTAAAGGGCCAGAAACAATATTTTAGCCATGGGAGCCACAGGTCTCTGTCACAGCTACTTGACTCTGCCACTATAGCACAGAGGCAGCCCCAGACAATTCGGAAACGAATGGGTATGACCCTCTTCCAACAAAACTGAATTTATGGTCACTGACATTTGAATTTCCTATGTTGATGGGTCACTAAAATCTCCTTTTGGTTTTATTTCAACCATTTAAAAGATTAAAACCATTCCTGACTTGTGAGTGGTAACCAATCAGACAGCAAGCTGAGTTTTCCGGCTCCTGCTCTATACTCCCAAGTTCACGCTTCCTCAGCCACATCACGAGGTCACACTAGTAGTCATGGATACATAGTATGGAGCCCAAAGATCACTTTAAAATAAGGTGAGAAATAACCCCATGAGCCTGCTTTTATTAACTCAATTTGAAAAAACAAAGATCCTAAAGATGTCAAACTTTCACCGGAACATATGCCAGTCTTACCACAAAAATAACAACGTCACCCACCACCCTTTTCCTCACCATGCAATTAACGATTTTCAGAGGAAGAAAATAGTTGGCAGTTTTCTTCATAGATGAGGTCAGTGTAGTCTCATTTCCTTGCCAAAAGGCAGGGAGAGCAATCCCCAATGCTTTGTCTCCCCAGGGCTGTTCAAGACCAGTTGAGGCAGAATGACTGGGAAGGACAAGCTTTGGCTTCAACATGGATTTTTAAACAGGAAACTCACTACTTTAAAAAATGTGTTTTTTTCTTTTTTTCAAAAAGAGCCTTGGCTTTTGCTATTTTTACTGATAGTCACTTTGAAAGTAGCAATGCTTAAAACATTTTAAGTCTAGCTATCTCTATGGAAACCCAAGAGAACTCACATTTTATGACCAAACAGCTACCTACCTAGATCCTCTTGGACCACTGTAGGCCATCTGTGAAGCCAGAAACATCTTAGACCTATTTTCCAAGACTCTGTCTTATCAGATATATAATTAAACTGATAGAACTATTTGTTCTGCTAAGGAAAAGACTAGGAAAGAACTTATTTCTGAGGTTGCCTTTTGATTTTTAAGACATCCCTATTTAACTATTATTAGGAGAAAAATTGTGTGAAGAATTTTATAAATTTTGGCAGATATACTAAAAGAGGAAGAACACAATCAAATAATTTAACAGTTGCTTTGAAATATAATCATTAATTTTCTTTCCATCAATGTCAAATACATTTTCTTTTAAAAAATGTAACAGTTCCTTTCCCCACACGGCAAGGGAGTGTGGGGGGCGGGGAGGAGTGATTATATAGCAAAGAAATCAGATAACACTTTCACCCATTGACTAAAATGAACATCACCAGTGAGGGACAAATGGCCTTTGGGGACCTCCAGATGTGACACTCTGAGAATATCTTATCACCTAGAATGCATAACCCGTATCTAATCATGAGGAAACACCAATATTAAAAAATAAAAAGAAGGTGCACGCAGAAGGGCTGTATTATTTTTTAAATGTCACAAGAGACCAAGGCTGTGGGAATGTTCTAGAATAAAAGAAGCTAAAGATACTTGACAATCAAATGCAACATCTGACCTTAGAATGGATCTGATATTGCAGGGGAGCAGGGAAGATTCTCTAAAGAATGTTAAGGTGTCAACTGCCAAACTGGAATACAAATAGTACATTAGATAAAAACATTATATCAATGCTAAATTTACAGAAGTCAATAGCTATACCATGATTATATAAGAACTATATGAGTCTACATATAAAAGAAGTTCTGAAATAGCTTCCCAGGTGGTATCAGTGGTAAAGAATCCACCTGCCAATGCAGGAGACACGAGAGACGCAGGTTCAGTCCCTGGATGGGGAAGATCCCCTGGAGGAGGAGATGGCAACCTACTCCAGGATTCTTGCCTGGAAAATTCCATGGATAGAGGAGGCTGACAGGCTACAGTCCATGAGGTCACAAAGAGTCGGACACGACTGACAAAGCGAATAAGCGCTAAGCAATACAGGAGTGTGTCAATATGATATATGTAACTTTCTACTAAATGGTTCAGAAAAATATATATACATATATTGTTATATATATATATATGTTTTATGTATTGTGTATATATATATTTAGAAAAAGAAAAACAGAAATCAAATGATAAAGCTTAAAGTAACAAATGTTAATAGGTTTAAAGAATAAGGGACACATAGCTATTTTTACAACTTTTCTCTAAGTTTGAAATTATTTCTAAATAGCATTTAAAGAAAAGTTAACAGTTCTAGCCTACATTGCAGTCCTTGGCTATCTGTTTTTCCTCCATGATGTTCCAAATACAACACAGGAAGGGATGCTTATGCCAAGTCACAAGAAAGCACAAAGATATTTTAACATGATCTTTTATCAGTGACTGAAGCCTGCCAAAGCATCACACACCACCCAGCGCAGAGTCCAGTGTACAGACCCGTAACCACTGGATACTCTAGCAACTCAGATGCAATCATTTCCCACTGATTTCTCTAAACAAGGCTGTGATTCTAAAACCTTTCTGCATCCCACAACTTGCAGAATTATCTCATACACAAAGCAACACAAAGCAAACCTCTCAACTGGCCTCTTAGACATGCTCCATCAGTATCAATCAACTGGATTCAATTGTTTGAAATGGAATAATACTTTAAGCCATGTCCGTGTAGCTAGAGGATGTGCGGCAAATGAAGAAGCAGGACACCTTATCACACATCCTATCACTGCTTAACTGCTGTCAAAATCCCACAGCCTTCATGTCTGTGAGCCCACAGTGGTGCTGGGGAGCTGGAGGTGCCCACGTCCAATCTTCAATACTTCATTCAAACTGACTGTTCACCAAAGCAATGCTTAAGACCAAACATTTAGGAGAGACTACTCTGTAACTCACCTGGTGGAAAGAGAATCAAAAAGATAATAACCAAAATTAAAATTTTCAGCGATGCTTAGGCATTTGGAATACTTATACACTCTTCAAAACAGCAAAGAACTATGTATATTGGTAAGTCTTTTGTATCCTTCCCTATTTATAGTTGTATTATTTTCTTGATCCTTTTAGTAGTGACTGTCTCTGGGTTAAAATACCCAGATACTATTTCTGGCTTTGGCTTTGCATCCCAGATACTCTCATTATTAATTTCCCCCCAAATTTCATCAATAATTTTATTTCACAATGTTTACCAAGAACTTAAGAGGTTTTAAGCTTCCCTGGTGGCTCAGTCGGTAAAGAGTCTGCCTGCAATGCTGGAGATCCAGGTTTAATCTCTGGGTGGGGAAGATCCCCTGGAGAAGATTCCCCTGGAGAAGGAAACCCATGCCAGTATTCTTGCCTGGAGAATTCCACGGACAGAGGAGCCTAGTGGGCTACAGTCCATGGGGTCACAAAGAGTCAGACACGACTGAGGGACTAACACCAAGAACTTACTTGACATAAGATGTGTGGCTGAACTTACGGGGTGGTACTCCCCAGGAAAAAACCTGTCGGGTTTTTTTGTCTGCAAATAATCCCCAAGAAAATGACACAAAGACAATAAGTACAATGAAGTTCACTTGCAGAAAAGCCTAAAAAGCAGAAATGAATCATGACCAACAGCAAAAACGTATAAACTAGTCAAAGCACTAAAATTTAATGAGAAGATCATTTCTAAGTAGGTGAAATTGAATGGAAGGTACATGAAAAATTATTATAGATTTAAAATCATGCATATTCTTCTCCATAAAACTTCTCAAATGCAGTTAAAAACACACACGTACAAAACCATGCCATTATAAACCCTCTGTAGTATGTAACTGTGATTAGCTGCTACTCTCAACAATATAAAAATCCTTTCACCACAATTACATTCCAGCCTGTAATGTAATTCAAAACAAACAAGTCAGAGACATCACTCAAATGGCAGAACCAACAAATACAGATGCTTTGCATCAAGGAAATGAATCCACTGAAGAAATGCAACCGAGAAGGAGCTGCCTTCCAAGGCTTGGAGCTGGGTTTCTGATGGAACAGCGAGGCCCCCTTCTGGGCAGACACAGAGCATCCCCAAGAGGCTCTGCAAAGCTGAGGTTCACAGTGGCAACTACTGCTACAGTCAGGAAGGTGAGTATCCGAGCTTCCTGCTGTGGATGCCCTTTCCAGGGCTGTGCTCACACTTATACATTTTAGATTTTTTTTTTTTTTTTTTTTCCCACGCTGCATGGCATGTGGGATCTTAGTTTCCCAACCAGGGATGGAACCCTTGCTACCTGCAGTGGAAACTCAGAGTCTTAACCAATGGATTGCCAGGGAAGTCACTTTTACATCATAGATTTTAAATTCTAAATCTGGATTTTCAAGAGAAATAGCTGTGTTTGATTTCAGATGAAATGAATCATTCTATTTAATCCTGCAACCATTCCTCCCACTGAGGGGCATGCCCACCCCTTCTGCCTTGTTCTTCTTGCCATAATTTTTTTTTTTTTTTTTTTTGCCCACGCTGCATGGCATGTGGGATCTTAGTTTCCCAACCAGGGATGGAACCCTTGCTACCTGCAGTGGAAACTCAGAGTCTTAACCAATGGATTGCCAGGGAAGTCACTTTTACATCATAGATTTTAAATTCTAAATCTGGATTTTCAAGAGAAATAGCTGTGTTTGATTTCAGATGAAATGAATCATTCTATTTAATCCTGCAACCATTCCTCCCACTGAGGGGCATGCCCACCCCTTCTGCCTTGTTCTTCTTGCCATAATTCTTATCAACCTCTGACATACTGTATAATCTATTATGATCATTGTCTGTCTCCTTCTATTAGACTAGGAGCTCCATGAGGGTAGGATACTTCATTTTGCTAATGGCAAACCACTCCAGTATTCTTGCCTGGAGAATTCCATGGACAGAGGAGCCTGGAGGGCTACAGTTCATGGGGTTGCTGCAAAGTTGGACACGACCAAGCAACTTTCACTTCAGTGAACGAACAGAGCCTGGCACAGTAGAGTCGCACAATAACAAAGAAAGAGTCATCCACTTAGGCATTTCTTTTAAGACGATTCATCTTCAAAGAAGGCATGAATAAGGTTTTATGATAGCAGTATGCTGTTAAATGATGAACATGTGTTTTTAAAGTATGTATTTTCTCTAAATGCTTTATAAAAGCAAAAATCTCCTCTAAGGACCACAGAATCGTGGTCCAATATGTATATGATTCATATATTAATACAACTTCCAAGGAAGTCTCCCTCCCCCACACACGCAACCCAGGAGAACGTGGCTGCTGCCAAGGATGAAGGGTCCCCGTCTGAAAGGCCTGGAGCAGCTGTCTGTCGGGTGATGCTCTCCAGGCAGACACACCAGGCAACTGAGTCTGGATACACATCCTCTGAAAGTCAGTGCAGTCCTGGACCAGGCATAATGATTTTGGCATGAAGAACAGGCGCTGCCTGCTAATTTCTAAAACCTCAATCTTTAACTTTTCCCCTTCTTAAAAATGGTCTTTCAGCTTGTGGAAAAGCTAGGGGTAGTTTGCAACTGTCAGCCTTTTAAAAAGTGCTCATTTGTTCCCTTAACAGAGCAAATGATGAGAAACCATTTTCCTGTGAATTATGAACAATATATAAACATATGCTTCAAAGATGTCAACAGCTTTCTGTCCAAGAATGTCGTCCCAGGGGTCTAAGTCTTTCATTAGAACAAGTTCAGGATTTGTGACATTCCTTTTTTCGAACCTTTGATTTTGGTGCTGTGAAAAGAATAGAAAAGAAAGAGAAAATGAAGAGGTAGGCCCACGCAGACTGGCTTCATACCGACCAAGTATGTGTACACAGAAGGGGAAAACTGACCATTTGGATTTTCTTGTTTGTAGAAGGTCTTTAACATCTCCACTGCTTCCTCAGCCCGATATCCAGGGGAGCACTGATGAAATAAGAAAGCTGAGAATGAACACAGGCCTAGCAAAATGTGCGCTGCATTCCATAAAAACGGCAACACACACATCATTATGTAAACGTATTTCAGACGTCAATACACCTCATGGATATTAGTACAATCAGCAAGGAAGCATATTTCCAAAAACAGACCTCAATTAAACGTCACTAATCAACTTATTATTTTCAATCAACTGTGTGATCCCAGTACAACTACTAGTTATGTGATCTTGTGTTAAGATACTTCAACTTTCTATGCCTCGGTTCTCTCATATGTAAAATATAGGCAATTATAGCAATTAACCCAAAAAGATTTTGTAAAAATTAAATGAGATCAGATAGTTAAAGGTATGGTTTTTCCAGTAGTCATGTACAGATGTGAAAGTTGGACCATAAAGAAGGCTGAGCACTGAAGAACTGATGCTATGGAACTGTGGTGCTGGAGAAGACTCTTGAGAGTCCCTTGGACAACAAGATCAAACCAGTCAACCCTAAAGGAAATCAACCCTGAATATATTCATTGGAAGAACAGATGCTGAAGCTAAAGCTCCAGTACTTTGGCTACCTGATGCGAAGAGCTGACTCACTGGAAAAGACCCTGATGCTGGGAAAGACTGAAGGCAGGAGAAAGGGGCAACAGAGGATGAGATGCTTGGATGGCATCACTGATTCAATGGACATGAGTGTGAACAAGCCCTGGGAGATAGTGAAGGACAGGGAAGCCTGGCATGCTGTAGTCCACGGGGTCGCAAAGAGTCGGACATGACTTAGCAAATGAAGAACAACAACAAAATGAGATTAGATAACATAACCCCTGTTAATTAAAACACCTGGCACATTGTGAGTACTCACTGAGCACTAAGCTATTTTCATCTGCTGTCCTTTAATAGGGGCCCATGATTGATTCTATAGAGCTCGGGTTGGCAGTCCACAGCTAGAAACGGTCAGCTAAGAATGGTTTTTATATTTTAAAGGGTTAAAAAAAATATATATATGTGACAAAGATATAAGTGGCTCACAAAAGCTAAAATATTTCCTCTCAGGCTTTTTACAGAAAAAACTAATTGAACCTTACTACAGAGGATATTTTTTAAGTGTTCAGTTTCTTCTAGCTTTGATTCTTTCAGAGAAAAGATCAACATGTGAAAGAATGAGAAACTGGGATAACAGTAGGGGGATGAAACTTAGTATCAGAGAATATTGAGAGAGACTGAGCAGACCATCTCAGGAAAAGAGCAGGAATAAGCTTAGGTTGTGAGGCAACCAGCTGATAGTGGTGGGGTGATTATTAAGAGAGTACAAGGAAAGAAACGAGAGCAATAAAATGAAGTCAGAATATACAGGCCTTTGAAGGAGCACAATGTGATGCGGTCACTGGTAATGTCACTGGCAACATCACTGGCATGTTGGACAGAAATGTTCCACCCATGTCTGATATCTAAGGGCTCATCTTTGTTCAGCTGAGAAGCTTTGAGGAATTCTTCAGATCTTTCTCATAAATGAAGTACAGCGTCAGCGATTCATTTGCAAAGAGTTATGTAGGAAATCTGAGTTACTGATAGAAGTGACTGGAAGAAAGCAAATCACTTTGCAGATTGTTTTAATGATCAAGCCAACTGTACTGCTTACTCTCCATCCTAGGACGCTTTCTTCTCTGATGTGATGGTAAAAGTTATCTGTTCTCAAAAGTGCAGGGCTTGTTGAGAAAGCCGATGTTCAGCTGGGAAAACTCAAAATAGAATGTTTTCCAAAACTTGTTCTCATTGGGATTCAACCAAATTTAGCCCTTCATAGGTACTTAATATTCTCCCAAGAATATCTGAGATCTTTGTTAACTACACACCATGTCCAGCATTTATTAAGTCCTTTTCTTTTTTAAAGCATAATACTTTTAAGATTAACCTTACATCTTAGAGAGAAAAAAAATCAAACCAATTTATGGGAACTGGTATTTGTCTAGAGACCAAACTCTGAAATAAAAATTCCTTCTGCTCATAGTCTTAAACACGAAAACTCTGGGAGAAGTGTCAAAGTTAAAGAGAAAGTAGAATTTCTAAGTGGATTCTTGGGCCTGGGGGAAATTTCAACATCAAAAAGGCAGGGGGAAAAAATGAAATCAGGTATTGATAGCTAGACGCCAAAAATAGTACAGGGCAACCAAGCAAAATGACTGTGAAAAATTGTGTGTATTCACTGTAAATGGCTGCTCTAGTCACCAACACAGATGACATCACACAAATTTGGCACAGCACGAAGCCAGGCACACATGTGGAGGGGAGAGGCCCATAGTGGTAGGGTCCTTACACATAGCTGATGGTGTTGGTGAAGACTGTCAGAGGAAAGCTTGGAAGGCTGGAACTCTCCTTCTGGAAGGATTCTGTTCATTAAGACAGCTAAGCACTCTCCTGGAAATGATTACCTGCAGTCTTACACGGAGGCCTCCGTGACCTTGACCAGAGGTTCCCAGCACCCACCTGGTTCAGTCATGGCTCCTTGGTGTACTGACAACACGCTAATTACCCGCAAGCCCGTAGGTGAGATAAGAGTAATTAGAAAGAAACAGAAAGTATAACAGTTCATGTTACCTGAAATGGTTTCCCAGTACTCGGT
Organism: Madoqua kirkii; assembly: GCA_006408675.1. NCBI lineage: Eukaryota > Metazoa > Chordata > Mammalia > Artiodactyla > Bovidae > Madoqua > Madoqua kirkii. Next base: position 66,759 of record SJYC01043116.1, read on the forward strand.
AGATCAGCAGAGGCAATATCCAGAACAGAGCCACAGCCACCGAATCGTTCATTCTGGCAGCCATAGACAACCAGCGGGATTCCTGAGAAAGAATTAAGGTCCCACAGAGAACAGGCAGTCCAAGTGCACATTGTGACGAAACTAGGAGGGGTTTATATCAGCTATTCTAGAGAGGGAAGCCCACGCTACCCTCAAAAATAATTAAACTTGGGCTTAGTCTTAAAAATTCAGCTTTGCAATCAAGTAGCATGGCCGAGCAGTCTACGGTGCTGGATTTAGGCTCCAGTCTATTCAGAGTCGTGGGTTCAAATTTCACTGCTGCCAGACCAAAGTTTTTCTCCAGGTCTCAGTTCAGTTCAGTTCAGTCGCTCAGTCGTGTCCAACTCTTTGTGACCCCACGAATTGCAGCACACCAGGCCTCCCTGGCCATAACCAACTCCGGAGTTCACACAAACTCAAGTGCATTGAGTCGGTGATGCCATCCAGCCATCTCATCCTCTGTCGTCCCCTTCTCCTCCTGCCCCCAATGTCTCCCAGCATCAAGGTCTTTTCCAATGAGTTAGTTCTTCACATGAGGTGGCCAAAGTATTGGAGTTTCAGTTTTAGCATTAGTCTTTCCAAAGAACACCCAGGACTGATCTCCTTTAGTATGGACTGGTTGGATCTCCTTGCAGTCCAAGGGACTCTCAAGAGTCTTCTCCAACACCACAGTTCAAAAGCATCAATTCTTCGGCACTCAGCTTTCTTCATAGTCCAACTCTCACATTCATACATGACCGCGGGAAAAATCATAGCCTTGACTAGATGGACTTTTGTTGGCAAAGTAATGCCTCTACTTTTGGATATGCTATCTAGGTTGGTCATCACTTTTCTTCCAAGGAGTAAGCGTCTTTTAATTTCATGGCTGCAGTCACCATCTGCAGTGATTTTGGCGCCCCTCAAAATAAAGTCTGACACTGTTTCCTCTGTTTCCCCATCTACTTCCCATGAAGTGATGGGACCAGATGCCATGTTCTTTGTTTTCTGAATGTTGAGCTTTAAGCCAACTTTTTCACTCTCCTCTTTCACTTTCATCAAGAGGCTTTTTAGCTCCTCTTCACTTTCTGCCATAATGGTGGTGTGATCTGCATATCTGAGGTGATTGATATTTCTCCCGGCAATCTTGATTCCAGCTTGTGCTTCTTCCAGCCCAGCATTTCTCATGATGTACTCTGCATATAAGTTAAATAAAGAGTTCTCCAGGTCTAAGCACCCTTTAATTCAGGAAGTTCCTTCTAGAATATAACTTAGTTTTAGGCTTCCCTGATAGCTCAGTTGGTAAAGAAGGTCTGCCTGCAATGCAGGAGACCCTGGTTTGATTCCTGAGTTGGGAAGATCTGCTGGAGAAGAGATAGGCTACCCACTCCAGTATTCTTGGGCTTCCCTTATGGCTCATCTGGTAAGAATCTGCCTGCAATGTGGTAGACCGTGGTTCAGTCCCTGGGTTGGGAAGATCCCCTGGAGAAGGGAAAGGCTACCCCACTCCAGTATTCCAGCCTGGAGAATTCCATGAACTGTATAGTTCATGGGGTTGCAGAGTTGGACACGACTGAGCAACTTTCACTTCACTTCACAATCTAGTTACACAAAAGAAAGAGGTTTAAAAATTAACATCTCACAACTGCAAATGGAGTGTAAACTGAATGTGTATTTGCTAAATGCTTGTAGCTTGGCGCGCTCTCTGGCCTCTCCTAAAGGAGATATTTTGGAATCACTAGAGAATTAGAGCCAGAAGGGAGGCAGGAATTTAATCCAGAGATTTTCACCTCTTAAAAATAACAGATTTTTCCTCTGTTCTTTCCTCAAGCAAATATAACTGTGGCCCAGAATAAACCAGACTAAAACGAAGCCACTCTGGACGGCACGATGGGCAGAGAGTTTACAAAGTGGAAACTGTATGTCTTATCATACTCAAAGCCCTCTCTATTGTTTTTAGTGATTAAATGATTCACACCCACATACCAAAATAATGCACATGAGTTTGAGCAAGCTCCAGGAGATGGTGAAGGACAGGGAAGCATGGCATGCTGTAGTCCACGGGGTTGCAAAGAGTCAGACACGACTGAGGGACTGAATAGCAACAACCAAAATAAATACATAAGAATGTGCTAGCACGAGATTCAACAATTGTTGAATTATCAAGCAATTTTTAAAAAGATCTTTAGAGGCTAACTTGCTGTACTCAGTATTTGTGTCACTTACTCTGTGAAAGATACAATTTGAAGAGCTATAACTGTATCAACTTCCCATCTATTTACAGTTTACAGTTCTTAGGCTCCAAAACCACTGCAGAGGGTGACTGCAGTCATGAAGTTAAAAGACACTTGCTACTTGGAAGAAAAGCTATGACGAACCTAGACAACGTATTAAAAAGCAGAGACATCACTTTTCTGTCAAAGGTCCACATAGTCAAAGCTATGGTTTTTCCAATAGTCATGTATGAAGGTGAGAGCTGGACCATAAGGAAGGCTGAGCACCGAAGAATTTTTTTTTGATGTTTTCAAACTATGGTGCTGGAGGAGCCTCTTGAGAGTCCCTCAGATGGCAAAGCGATCAAATTTGTCAATCCTAAAGGAAATCAACCTTGAATATTCATTGGAAGAATTGATGTTGAAGCTGAAACCCCAATACTTTGGCCACTTGATATGAACAGCTAAGTCAATGAAAAAGACCTTGATGCTGGGAAAGACTGAGGGCAGGAGGAGAAGGGGACAACAGAGGATGAGACGGTTGGATGGCACCAATGACTCAACAGACAAGAGTCTGAGCAAATTCCGGGAGACTCTAGTGAAGGACAGGGAAGCCTGGCGTGCTGCAGTCCACGGGATCTCAAAGAGTCGACCAACGGAACGACTGAACAACAACATAGTATCATAAATACTTTTACTTTGTATTTACTTCTGGCTTAGAATTTTTCATGCTTTCTATGTAATAGGTATTCATGGCAAAAATAAACAATAAAAACTTATAAACAGAGAAAGAGAAAGTTTAAGTCACCTGTAATCTGTTCACCAAAGGCAAAATAGGTACATATCTTCAGATCTTTTCTTATGTTCACTGTTAAATAGTCTAATTTATGGTCTGTCTTTACCTGACAGTTTAAGTTAGCTTGAAGCATTTCTTGCTCTCACTTACTTGTTATAAGTTTATTGATATTAAAAAAAAAAGAATTCATTATTCAAAAGTCTTTCTTAAAAAATGTTTTGGCCAAGGAACACTGTATTTTGTAAACTCCATCTTCCAAAATTTGTTTCATAATTCTGTTTTCATATAGTAGAATCTTTTTTGTTTTATAACACTGTCTGGACTGTTTTGTTTTACACAGATGCCTTTGGTTGTTTTTAATTGAAACATAATTGCTTTACAATGCTCTGCTGGTTTCGGCTGCACAGCATCGTGAATCAGCCACCTGTATACATATAAGCTCCTCCCTCTGGTGGGAGGAGCCTCCCTCCCACTCTCGTTCCACTGTCCATTTTTGAGTCCAGGAGATGAGTGCAAGACACGAGCCTGTGGAGTCAAAGGATACTCATCAGGCGGAGAGCAGCGGCGCACATGATACAGGGCTCCACGGTGACGTACAGCACAGTGTGTTCAAACACTTCAGGAGGGCTCCTGCCGCGGCGACGGCACCAGTCCAGGGCCTGGTCAATGGCCACCATTTCGGCATGTCGAGTAGCCTGGAAAGAGAGCTGCCTGCACTACCTTGCTGGCTACATGTAACAGTATTTGACAAATATAAAGTAAACATGAAAAACGGGCCCATTGTTTCTAAACATTTCAGCAAATAAAGGTTCCAGGACACCCTTTGCAGCTGACAGTGGATTTCCTAGTTCAAGTACCATGGCCTTGCCAACAAAAGATACCTAATCTGAGATGTCACAGGAATCAGTGCCCTATTTTTAGTTAAGTATCTAAGTACTTTAGGGGACACTCTCTCAATTAAAATACCAGAGAGATAAGTCTCAAATGAAAAAAAAGATGTCTATGGTTCCTGAATATTTCCAAGGAACCTGAAATTTTCATAAGCATGTGCTTTAGGTTTGAATATGTTTTCAAGACTGTCACTGACCTCACTCTAAACAAAATCTATATTTAGAATGTCATCACTGGGATATCATCACTTACATTTTAGGATTTTATATACTGGCAGACTCTAGAGAGAAGCAGAGGTTTGGTATCAGTTTCAGACACCTTCTGGAAGCAGTAGAGTACAGGAGAAAGGCACAAAATTTGAAGTCAACCATACTTCAGTCTGAATCCTGACTGTGACACTACTAACTGTATTGCCTTGGGCAAGTTACATAGCTTTTCCAAGCCTTAGTTTCCCCAGATGTAATTCTGGTATCTATATCTCATAAAGTGATATGAATTATATGAAGAACAGTCACACATAACACTATATATGTACTCTGCTATGTGGCAATTATTTATAGCCTTCATGATAAATATGTTTATCAATAAACTTACACTTAGTGTCAACTATGTACAAGCCACTGCACTAAACTCTGTGGGGAAAAACATCTCTGTCCTCCAGAAGCATAAAATTAGGTGGGGCAAACAGAAAGGTGTTCATTTACCTGTGGAAAGGGCTGGCACAGTGGGGCCATGGAAGCCAGAGGCAGATGGGAGCCCTGCTGGCCCAGAATGAGAAACTCAGAGCTGGAAGGTTCTTTGGCAAGGAGGGTCTCATACCTGACTGCATACCAGAACCAACTGGGGAGCTAAAACAAAAAGCAAGTTTCCCCCAACTTGAGTGCTTTCTAGAAACCAGGTTCAGAATTACTGAATCAAATGTCATCATAGTTCTTGAGAAATAATCACTGACCTAAATCATCTCAATCAACCGTTGAAGAACCAGAAGCTAATTAAGTTATGTTAGGAGGTTACTAAAGACACATAGCTGGGTGAAGTGATGGCGGTGGTGACGGCGGGTATGGTAGCAGAGCCGAAAGTAGGACTTGGGTCTCCTCTTTTGGGGTCAAGAGTCTTTCTATACTGTGATTGTAGGGTAACCTTCTAAAGAGCACAGAATACTAAAAATAAATCCAGGTTAATTTCAAGGTGTGGAAGAAACTCAGGTCACTGGGGGTTTAGACAGATGTTGCTAGGACATCCGACTTTCTCATGTTAAAGATACTGTGCTGAACCACAAAATACAAATAAGGAGATATGATAATTATCTAAAACACAAAATTCTACTCCCAAATAAGTATCTGTAGCTTCACTAATTGGTGTACTATGGCTTATTGGGCTTTCCAGGTGGCTTAGACGGTAAAGAATCTGCCAGCAATGCAGACCCAGGGTTTGACCTCTGGGTCGGGAGGATCCCCTGGAGAAGCAAATGGTAATTCACTCCAGTATTCTTGCCTGGAGAATTCCATGGATAGAGGAGCCTGGCTGGCTGCATTCCGTGCAGTTGTAAAGAGTCAGAAACGACTGAGTGACTAACAAACATACACACACATGGCTTATTATTTATCTTACAGGCATCTTGATGTCCACATAACAATTGTTTTGTGAATTTGGGTTCCTATTTTGCTTGTGTTTCATAGATCTGAGTTTTCTTGTTGACAGGTGTGATGAATGAACTTGAAAGTGCTCACAGCACCCCCAGCTTGTTCTCTGGCTCCCAAGTAAGATCAAAGTTGACGTTAGGGGTGCTAAAGTTATAAGCTAACCTTGAGTCCCCCAGACACTTCTTATAATCCCAAAACTTATGATTTCATTTCTACTGACTGTAACACGTGTGGTGATACCACATTCAACAAGTGTTTCCTTAATTTATAACTTCTCAACCTAACCACAATAAAGTCATGGAAGCTTTTCAAGTGTACCTGCAGGTTCAGAGACAGCAGGTGGTGGAGACTGTACTCCACTGAATTACCTGATACAGGAATAGGTTTCCTTATACAATCCTTTTATATCTCCACAGCTATCAATTGAGGGTGACTTTTTAATTGACTAGGAGGAACACAATAATTAAAGGTACTACACACCCAAGAATACTGGAGTGGGTAGCCTATCCCTTCTCCAGGGATCATCCCATCCCAGGAATCAAACCGGGGTCTCCTACATTGCAGGCAGATTCTTTACCAACTGAGCTAACAGAGAAGCTTCACTGAAGGATACAATATGAGCTAAATTGCTGTCTTATAAAGTAGAATTTCCAGGTATTACATTTGCTTAAAATGGAGATGGACTCATTTCTTCTGTATGGACACTCTGATGTACTAAAACCCCTCTTGGATTTCACTCGTGTTAAAGCTCTATAAAATAGAAAATCAGACCCAAAGAATTTACTGCTTCATTAATTTTTTCTGAATTATCCAAAATTTTGAAAATCAGTATGGGTCACTTTTTATAATCAGAAAAAAAGAGACATTTTAAAAGGTTTCAGGAAACTGTCCTTCCACTTATGGTCACCTGACTCTACACAGATCCATCTTGCCACCAACCATGAGAAATCCATTCCACGCCTACCATCACTGTCGTATGTTTGCAATTATACTGTTCAACTCACATACATTTTTGGTTTGATTAACTTCATTTCTCCCCTTCCCCACAACTTCATTGTTGTAGACCATAAGGCAGCCAACAGGAACTTCAGTATTGTCTAGGGCGTCTTTGGCCTAAAAGACAAAGTGGAAAATCTAACAGGTGATGCTCAATACTTGAAAAGACGAAACAGGCAGCCTAAGGAGTACACACATGAACAAATGTCAGAGCAAAGACGCGCGGCTCAGTTTCCCCTTTTCTAAGACATACTCCAGTATTCAGTGCCTTTATTCTCTGTCGTGTCTGTATTGAGAGAGACTCAAGAGCAAATCCCCATCATAGGTCCTGAGCTCCCTGAATTTTTCTTTTATTGAAAGCAGAACTGATCAACTACTTTTGACCCTTGTTCTTATATTTCCAGGGGGTGTTGGAGAAGACTCTTGAGAGTCCCTTGAACAGCAAGGAGATCAAACCGGTCAATCCTTAAGGAAATCAGTTCCAGATATTCACTGGAAGGACTGATGCTGAAGCTGACACTCCAGTCCTTTGGCCACCTGATGTGAAGAACTGGCTCACTGGAAAAGACCCTGATGCTGGGAAAGATTGAAGGCAGGAGGAGAAGGGGATGACAGAGGATGAGATGGTTGGATGGCATCACTGACTTGATGGATGTGAGTTTGAGCAAGCTCCAGGAGGTGATGATGGACAGGGAAGCCTGGTGGGCTGCAGTCTGTGGGGTCACAAAGAGTCGGACACAACTGAGCTACTGAACTGAGCTGAGCTGTGCACTCTTTTCTGCCAGAGTACAGGCTTCTCAGGTGGCACAGTGGTAAAGAACTGCCTGCCAACGCAGGAGACACGGGTTCAGTCCCTTGGTTGGAAAGATCCCCTGGAGGAGGGCATGGAAATTCACTCCAGTATTCTTGCCTGGGGGATCCCATGGACAGAGGAGCCTAACTGGCTATATTCATAGGGTCGCAAAGAGTCGAACATGACTGAAGCGACTTAGCACAGCACAGCATATATGTATTTGTAAGCAGGTAGAAGAATAAGTAACATATATGTCTTTTATTAAAATTCTTTCTTTGTTGAAATTCTACCTGCTTGATCTTTTTGATACTTTAAAAATAACAGAAAACATCCTCTGGTTTTCCAGCAGCATCAAGGTGACCAGACTGCTTATCTCCCTGTGCCCACAATCTCTGTTCTAAGTGAGACAGTAAAGGCTTTGGAGCACTCTATACAAAACTGGCACAACCATTTTGAAAAACATTTTAGAAGTTTCTTTAAGAAGGAAACACACATGTGTGCTAAAGTCGCTTGTTGTGTCTGACCCTTTGTGACCCTATGGACCGTGGCCCTCCAGGCTCCTCTAGGCAAGAATTGTGGAGTGGGTTGCTATTTCCTTCTCCATGGGATCTTTCTGACCCAGGGATCAAACATGCATCTCTTACATCTCCTGCACTAGCAGGCAGTTGTTTAGCACCTAGGAAGCCTCAAAAAATAAATCTACATAGAGCCTATGAACATCTAGCTTATTCTACTCCTAAGTATTTACTTAAGAGAAGAGAATATGTGTCCAGCAAAAACAAACAATCAAACCTTGTAAAAGAATGTTCATAACAGCTTGATTCTTAATAACCAAACACGGAAACAGCATAGTATCCATCAACAAAAGAATGGATAAACTAACCATGGAATACTACTCAGCAATAAAAAAGAAACAAACTACAGATACACACAACATGGATGAATCCCAGACATGCTAAGGCAAAAGAAATCAAACACAAAGGTGCACATACTGTATGATTCCCTTCAAGTGAAGGACTAGAACAGACTAAACTATGATGAAAGTAATTGCAACAGTGGTTCCATCATGAACAGGATGAGTAGCTTGATTGGAAAAGGACACAGTGAAATCTGGGGAGGAAAAAACCTTATCGTGATAAGGGTGTGGCTTACATAGATGTCTGCATCATTCAGAACTGAATGAACAATACCATCTAAGACCTGTGCATCTCACTGTATGTGAAAGATACATGCTAAGTCACTACAGTCATGTCTGACTCTGTGTGACTCCATGGACTGTAGTCCGCCAGGCTCCTCTGTTCATGGGATTCTCCAGGCAAGAATACTGGAGTGGGTTGCCATGCTCTCTTCCAGAGGATCTTCCTGATGCAGGGATCAAACCCGCGGCTCCTGCACTGCAGGTGGATTCTTTACTGCTGAGCCACCAGGGAAACCCATGTGAAATATATCTCAACTGAAAAATACAAATGAGAAAAGTAAGGTTAGGCACAGTTCTGCCACCATCCCAGGGATGGTAAACCAATCATTATAGTTGCAGAGTCACCCCTCCATCACCAGCTGTCCATTTCTCTTCCAGCCCTATGGTTGAGGCAATGGGCTTCCCTGCCAACTCAGCAGTAAAAGAATCTGCCTGCAATGCAGGAGATGTGGGTTTGATTCTTGGGTTGGGAAGATTCCCTGGAGAAGAAAATGGCAAGCCACTCTGGAATTCTTGCCTGGAGAATCCCACGGACAGAGGAGCCTGGTGGGCTACAGTCCATGGAGTCACAAAGAGTCAGACATGATTTAGCGATTAAACCACCAGAATGGTGGCTGAAGGAGCCCCAGCAGTTCTGGGGCCCAGGACAGCTAGCGAATACTTCTTCAGGCAGAGAGCAAAAACAAGGCAGGTTACTTCTGGGACGCCTGGGCACCACGGTGAGAGAGAACCTGGAACGGCTGTGACCCTTGGACTAGTATAGTCATTTCCACCTCACTATGGTTCAAAGAACCCAAGTTCCACTGTTTCTAGAAAGGCATGGCATTTCCTGTTTGGGCAGGCTGGAAGACACTCTAGAAGACTACATTCCTACTGAAGCAGAGGTATTTACACACACCACAGGGCACACGAAGTGCCAAGCTGAAGGTTTTGCTAAAATCAGTGTGTGTTCCATCTCCTGCACTAGCTGCCTGCTCCCAACAATAATCCTTAGCTGCTTCAAACATGTTCAGCTGACACTTTTCATTTGGCCAGCTGAAAGGAGGCATGCTGTGGGAGCATATGATACTTCTCTTGCCTCTGGAGTAGTGGGATAAAGCTGGGGCCTGGAGAGACGCAAGGAGACAGTATCTGAGGCTATAAGACCACGTTCTTCAGAACTGGGTCATGCACTACCCTCAGGCTAGTTCCGTCCCAGTTCTGTAAAAACAGTTAAAGCATACCGTTTGCGCAAAGTTTGAAAGACTGCAGAGTTCCAAGGTTTGGTGCATATATACAGATAAAAAATGTACCATAGGTTACTGCAGGAAGGAAAGCTGGGAGGAGGACTGACAGCTGGGGAGGGACGAGGCAGTAAGAACCAGCACAGTTAAGACAATCGTCACACAGAGAGTGAAATTTAAAATAAGTCCAGGATGACACATAAACTGGGGTGCACAAGAAAGACAAATCATGTGCTCATCCATCAGATATCTGTCGAGGGTCTTGAGATAGCAAAGTTATCCTGGATTATTAGGCGGCCCCAAATGCAATCATAACTCTCCTTATGAGAGATGCAGAGAGAGATTTGACACATAAAGTAGAAAGCAATGGGACAATGGAAGCAGAGAGATTTGAAGATGCTGCGCTGTTGGCTTTGAAGATGCGGGAAGGAGCCGTGAACCAAGCAAGGAATATCGCATTGCTAAGTCACTTCAGTCGTGTCCGACTCTGTGCGACCCCACAGACGGCAGCCCACCAGGCTCCCCCGTCCCTGGGATTCTCCAGGCAGGAACACTGGAGGGTTGCCATTTCCTTCTCCAATGCATGAAAGTGAAAAGTTCACAATGTGTGAAAGTGAAAAGTGAAAGCGACCCCATGGACTGCAGCCTACCAGTCTCCTCTGTCCATGGGATTTTCCAGGCAAGAGTACTGGAGTAGGGTGCCATTGCCTTCTCTGAATGTTGAGTTGCTGCTGCTGCTAAGTCACTTCAGTTGTGTCCAACTGTGTGAGATCTCATAGACGGCAGCCCACCAGGCTCCCCTGTCCCTGGGATTCTCCAGGTAAGAACACTGGAGTGGGTTGCCATTTCCTTCTCCAATGCATGAAAGTGAAAAGTGAAAGTGAAGTTGCTCAGTGTCCGACGCTTCGCGACCCCATGGACTGCAGCCCACCAGGCTCCTCTGTCCATGGGATTTTCCAGGCAAGAGTACTGGAGTAGGGTGCCATTGCCTTCTCTGAATGTCGCGTTAGAAGCTGGCAAAGGCAAGGAAATATATTCTCCTCTAGGGCCTCCAGAGGGCGCACAGCCCTGCTGATACGTTGGTTTGGGGGCAGTGAAACTGAGAGTGGACTCCTGGCCTCCAGAATCATAAGAGAATAAACCTCTGTTGTTCTAAGCCACCAAGTGTGCAGGCATTTGTTACCGAAGCCAGAGAAAACTAATACATCCTGTTAAGAGGAAGAAAAGATAAGCTAAAATGGGAAGAAAGTATTTATAAACCACATATTTAAGGGGACTCTTAAGACTCCCTTGGACAGCAAGGAGATCAAACCAGTCCACTCTAAAGGAAATCAACCCTAATATTCATTGGAAGGACTGATGCTGAAGCTGAAGCTCCAATACTTTGGCCACCTGATGCAAAGAGCCCACTCATCGGAAAAGACCCCCATGCTGGGAAAGATTGAAGGCAAGGAAAAGGAGAGTAACAGAGGATGAGATGGTTAGATAATATCACTGACTCAAGTAATATGAATTTGAGCAAACTCTGGGAGATAGTGAAGGACAGAGGAGCTTGGTGTGCTGCAGCCCATGGAAGTTCAGTTCACTTGCTCAGTTGTGTCTGACTCTTTGTGACCCCATTGAATGCAGCACGTCAGGCTTCCCTGTCCATCACCAACTCCCAGAACCTACTCAAACCCATGTCCATTGCATCGGTGATGCCATCCAACCATCTCATCCGCTGTCGTCCCCTTCTCCACCCACCTTCAACCTTTCCCAGCAATAGGGTCTTTCCCAGTGAGTCAGTTCTTCGCATCAGGTGGTCAAAGTATTGGAGTTTCAGCTTCAGCTTCAGTCCTTCCAATTAATATTCAGGACTGATTTCCTTTAGGAGTATATGGTTGGATCTCCTTGCAGTCCAAGGGACTCTCAAGAGTCTTCTCTGACACCACAGTTCAAAAGCATCAATTCTTCAGCACTCAGCTTTTTTTATAGTCCAGCTGTCACATCCATACATGACTACTGGAAATGCCATAGCTTTGACTAGATGGACCTTTGTTGGTAATGTCTCTGCTTTTTAATATGCTGTCTAGGATGGTCATAGCTTTTCTTCCAAGAAGCAAGCATCTTTTAATTTCATGGCTGGGTCACAAAAAGTCAGACACAATTTAGTGACTGAATAACAACATAATCAACAACGGTCTAGATCTGGATTATGAAAAAAAAATGCTCAAAATTCAACAGTTTAAAAAAATTGTTAGAAAATTGGCAAAAGATACTAAAAAAAATTTTATCAAAGATGGCATACAGATGGCAAATAAGCATATGAAAAGATGGATACATCATTAACCATTAGGGAATGTAAATTAAAACCACAGTGAGATATCACTACACACTTACCAGAATGGCTGAAATAAAAAGTATTAACAACAGATGCCAGTGAAGTAGAGAAACAGGATCTCATATATTACTGGCGGGAATGTAAAATTGTTACAGCCACCCTGGGAGATGGTTTGGCAGTTCCTTAAAGAGCTAAACATGCACTTAACATATGACCCAATGATTGTACTCTGGGCATTTGTCTACCCAGGGAAATGAAATCTTATGTTCATACAATAACACAATGTCATTTACAGACATCAGTGTTCAATGAAATTTTACTCCTAGCCCCAAACTGGAAATGACCCAAATGTCCTTCAAGGGCTGTCTGTTAAACAAAGTACATTGCAGGCACTCGTGGAAAACTACACAGCAATGAAAAGGAATCAGCTATTAATTGACTCAAGGAAATTACATTGAGTGGGAAAAAAAAAATCCCAAAAGGTGACATATTCAAGTATACCACATTCCCAAATGACAATATGGGTATGGAAAATAGATTAGTGACTGCTGGGGATTAGGGTGTGGAAAGGATGGTGGCCACAGAGGGGCAGCAAGAGGGAGCCTTGTGGTGATGAAGTCCTAATGGTGATCAAACAAAACAGGAAGCAAAGCTGCACTGAACTCTGCATACACAGATGCACACACAGGCGCACATACATAAAGATGATGACATGTGAACAAGCGCTGCAGACACTGGGTTAATGGTATATTCCCGGCTGTGGTATTCACTACAGTTATGTAATATGTTACCACTAGAGGAAGCTAGGTGAAGGGTATTGGGCCTTCTCTGTATACCGTGTTGCAACTTCCTGTGAATTTGTAATTATTTCAAAATGAAACATTAAAAAAAAATAAAAGGTGGAATAAACCAGAAGGCTCTTACAATGGCAATTAAGAAGAGATGGCTACTGAGGTAGGAGGAAAACCAGGCATATCTGGGGTTACAGAAGATCCAAGGAAAATACTGGGCCAAGAAGGAAGGGTCAGTTTGGGTGGGACGGAGAAAATGAAAACCAGCAGCCTGAAGAGGGATTTATGTGTAAGTTACATTTCTAGTTTCTATTAGAACAGACTGTTGTGTCTGTATGTCAAGTGTTGTGATTCTGAGCTTGCAAATAATAAGAGCTGAGAGCTTGTTGGAACGCTCCCCCTGATGTAGGACTAGTTTAGGCACATTATTAACTCATGTACTTTATAACCCTGTGCGACTGGTTTGTGATTTCCCCATTTTACAGATGAGGAGACTGAGCCACGGGAAGGTTTACAGGATCAGTCCCTGTGTGAGGCTGGGCCTAGAGCCCAGGCAATCTGGATCCTCCACTCACTTGTTCGAATCTCTGTGGAGTACCTGCAAGGTTCCTGGGTTCTCAGCCACAGCTCTGCCTCTAATATCTACTCCAGTTACCATTGACCAGCTACTTTACTGGTGCTTGGGTTGTTAGCAGCGCTAGCTCGAGGGACAAAGGGAAAGGGGACGTTTAGCAAGAGTGAGACTCAGAAAGTTTAAAAAAAAAAACAGAGTAAACAAGCAGGGGGCCATGTGACAAGGATTATCTGTAAACCTGCCTGCTGAAGAGCTCTACGTGAGGCTACTTGTTCATTTCCAACGTGCAGGAGAGGATCCAAGAGCAGAGGGAAGAAGGGAGTGGGTGGCCGGCAGAGGCAAACCCAAGCTGCCAGGTGGGGTTCCGTCCCAGAGAGGGGACGAAACTTGGGCCTTTCATTCTTTCCTTCGGATTTTCTCATTTCCTTCAGGAAAATTATCTGCTTTAACTCCATTTCCCACTCTATATTATCTTCCTGTTTCATTTTTGTGAAAATGCCTTCCACTGCTGTCCCAACTAGAGAGAAAGTATGAGTGACAACAGTCCTTGAAAAGGGCAAATAATGCTGTTGATGAGGAATGGCCTAAACTGAGGGTGAGGGGCGAGCAGGTGCAATGGTGAGTTAGGGAGGAGGTGGCAAGAGCAACCTCAAAACCCCACAGAAACGAGTCACGTATGTATATGCATATATCAAATACATATATTTGCTTTGCTGTGAAGTCAAAACATTTAATTACACCGAAAAGACTTTTTAATCCATCCCATCTTGTACTTTCCAACATTCCCACAACCTCTTCTGCCAAGTCCAATTGTTTCATTATAAATGGCAAAAGATCAGGCAGAATGGCTCTGAATTGTACCTATGTAGGTTTTCAACCACCTCATCTTTTTTGAGAGGCTCCGTTACTATTTAAAATGGTGATTTTGTCTTTCAAAAACTAATAAGTTGCCAAGGTTCAAAACTGAAGAATGAAATCTCTCTTCTCACTGGCTCAAACACTGGTCCCTACTCCAAACGTCTTTAATGTTGTTTCTTTTGCTCTTCAAATGTCATCTCCTGCACTCTAGCCAGGGTCCACCTGCTACAGATAAAGACAGCTCTAGGACAGAAGAGACTGTGCAGTTTCTCTAAAGCTGTTCTTCCTACAAACTACTTTCTAGTGATGCAGTGGTAGCAGAAGGGGGGCAGGGGCTCAGAGTGCATAGACTCTTGAAGAGTACCCGAGTATATCTCCTACAAAAGAAAAAAGAAAGTTGGAGGAAAAGACAATTCGGCCAGGACAACTCTTAGATAGAAAATAATAACATCCAAAAGGTCAAACGACACTACAGCTGTTACTGCTCATGACTGAGAAGCTCTGTTCTCCTGTAACACACTAAACTTCCCCAACCTGGAGCCCAAGAGCCTCCCAGCCATCACCCAATGCTCCCCACCAGCCAACTGAGTCAGCCAAACCTTTCATTATCCTTCCAGGTCCTTTGTCCTTAAACTTCTGGGACCCCCTCTGAGAATCTGGTGAAAGTTATGGACACGCCCATGCGAAAAAGGCACAAGCACGTGACACTTTTACACACAGCACTGGGGTTTATAGATTCCTCCTAAAACCTGAGCCCTGGTTAGGAAGTCCTGTTCCAGACAGATAGTTGGATCCCCTCCTAACCCAAGACCGAGTCCTCCATTTCTTTGTACTTGATGATTCCTTCTCTTGAGAACCTGTCTCTTCTTTTCCACTCACTTACATCCCATTTCCCTTTTTCAAGTTAAGAAAGCATCCTGTAATTTCACTCAACTAACTTGCTCGGGACCTTGTCACCTATTATCTGATAGCATTTTATGTCTGCCTCTTATTTTGGACCCTGGACTTGCTACTATTAACTTTTTCATTTGTGCACGGCTTAATTTCATCAATTAAACAGCATGCTCCTGGGAGGAAGCACTAGACCCAAGCACTAGCAAACCTGTTCTGCTTACCTTTGTAGGCCAAGCGCACGGCACAAGCCCTAACACAAACATTTAATCACACTGCATTTGATACAGTGGATGTGTCTGCGCTTGATTGCTTTTTGAATTTCCCTCAGACATGCCATAATCTTATCCTAATACTAGGTGCCCACAAAAAGCAACTATAATACACGATTTATTCCAGAAACCTTGCAACTTTTCTCCCTCTGACTCTCTGATGATACATTTATACACTCAATCTTTCTTTTTTCCTAAGTGTAAAGTAAGTATGGCAGAAAACTTGGGGGTAAAAAAAACTCACACATCAAAAAATAAAAATCACTCATAATCCCAACACTACAAAATATGATCACCGGTATTATTCTGTAATAGAAATTTTTCAGGTTTTTTCCTATGCCTGCATATACATATTTGTAGCTTTCTAAAAAGTCAAGTAGATTTATACTATTATACCATTCAAAAGTCTGCCTTTTTCATCTAGAAACATATGATAAACATTTCTTTATGTTGAGTAATATTTTTTCAGCACATGATTTTTTCAAGGCTACATAGTGCTTCTCTGCATAAATATTTATGATTCACTTAATTGGTCCCCTATTGTTTGACTAGCACATGTGGCTATTTTTCAAATTCCTCACTATTATAAACAAATGGAGAACTTCTCTGTATATCTCCACTGATTCTTTATGCATTATTCCTAGAAATAGCTATAAAATACACAGTTTCTACAATGTAATTTTTTTTTCTTTTTAGAACGAAGCATTCTCAACCTTTTTTTTTTAAGGTACACTGGAACTTTTTTTAAAATATTTATTTATTGGGCTGTGCCAGGTCTTATCTGCAGCACACAGAATGCTTTATTGTAGCATGCAAATTCTTAATTGCAGCATGTGGGATCTACTTCCATGTTGCTGCTGTTGTTTAGTCGCTAAGTCATGTCTGACTCTTCCCAACCCCATGGACTGCAGCATGCCAGGCTCCCCTGTCCTGCACTACCTCCTAGAGTTTGCTCAAATTCACATCCTCTGAGTCAGCGATGCCATCTAATCATCTCATTCTCTATCACTCGCTTCTTCTTTTGCCTTCAATTTTTCCCAGTATTAGGGTCTTTCCCAATGAGTCGGCTCTTTGCATCAGGTGGCCAAAGTATTGGACCTTCAGCTTCAGCATCAGTCCTTCCAGTGAATATTCTGAGTTGATTTCCTTTAGGATTGACTGGTTCGATCTGCTTGCTGTCCAAGCAACTCTCAAGAGTCTCCTCCAGTGCCACAGTTTGAAAGATTCAAGTCCTTGGTGCTCAGCCTTTTTTATGATCCCACTCTCACATCCATATAGGACTCCTGGAAAAACCACAGTTTTGACTATAGGGACCTTTGTTGGCAAAGTGATGTCTCTGCTTTTTAATACACTGTCTAGGTTTGTCACAGCTTTTCTTCCAAGGAGTAAGTGTCTTTTAATATCACAGTTGCAGTCACTGTCCACAGTGATTTTGGAGCCCAAGAATATAAAATCTGTCACTGCTTTCACTTTTCCCCCTTCTATTTATCATGAAGTGATGGGACTGGATGACATGGTCTCAGTTTTTTGAATGTTGAGTTTTAAGCTAGCTTTTTATCACAGTTGCATCACTGTCCACAGTGATTTTGGAGCCCAAGAATATAAAATCTGTCACTGCTTTCACTTTTCCCCCTTCTATTTATCATGAAGTGATGGGACTGGATGACATGGTCTCAGTTTTTTGAATGTTGAGTTTTAAGCTAGCTTTTTCACTCTCAACTTTCACCCTCATCATGAGGTTCTTTAATTCCTCTTCACTTTCTGCCATTAGGCTGGTATCATCTGCACATCTGAGGTTGTTGAAATTTCTCCAGGCAATCTTGATTTCAGCTTGTGCTTCATCCAGCCCAGCATTTTACATGATGTACTCTGCATATAAATTAAATAAGCAGAGTGATAATATACAGCCGCGTCATACCTCCTTTCCCAATTTTGAACCACTCAGTTGTTTCATGTCCAGTTCTAACTGTTGCTTCTTGACCTACATACTAATTCCCTGACCAGGGATCAAATCCAGCCCCCCTGCACTGGGAGCAAGATGTCCTAGCCACTGGACCACCAGGGAAGTCCCTACAATGTGGTTTTTAAAAAGGAAAACTAATAATAAAATTGGGCAAAAGAGAATATATCTAGGCAATTCACAGAGGAAAAAAAGTCCAAATGTCTAATTAGGATTCCCAATGCATGGTAGTCAGTGGAAATAAAGTGAATAGGCAGAGGGGTCCAATAGAGTGCAATGGGGAGCAATGAGCAACCAAACACAGCACAGGACAAACTGGAGGTGAAGACAGGTGGCTGGGCTCAAATCACATCTCCATCCTTACCAGCTCCCTAACTGTAGGAAGCTTACTTAACTCTAAACCTCGATGTCCACATCTGAAAATGAGGACAGTAATAATACACACCTGATATGCTTTCAAATTGTGGTGTTAGAAAAAACTCTTATTCAGCAGTCCCTTGTTCAGCAAGGAGATCAAACCCACTCATTTCTAAAGGAAATCAACTCTGAATATTCATTGGAAGGACTGTTGTGAAGCTGAAGCTCCAATACTTTGGCCACCTGATGCAAAGAGTCGACTCACTGGAAAAGACCTTGATGCTGGAAAAGATTGAGGGCAGGAGAAGAAGGGAATGATAGAGGATGAGATGGTTAGATAGCATCACTGACTCAATGGACATGAATTTGAGCAAACTCCAAGAGATAGTGGAGGACAGAGGAGCCATGATGCAGTACATGGGGTCACAGAGAGTTGGACATGACTTAGTGGTGACTGAACAATAACCACCATAGAACAGGACGACTGTGGGCCTTACATACATGGTCAGCATGAAACACAGCCCATGGCAATGTGTCTGGAATGTAATAGTGCAATGCTATTATTTTTTTACTTGATTTTAAACCTACACCCTTAGAACTATATGCTGTGATGATTAAAACAATGACCTTTATTATATGCTATCTCTCCAAAAGAAAACTGTCATGAAAAATAGTGATTTTATAAAACAATAATAAAATATAGAGAACTTTATTTAAAGTTTGATCATGGCACCCCACTCCAGTACTCTTGCTTGGCAAATCCCATGGACAGGGGAGCCTGGTGGGCTGCAGTCCATGGGGTTGCTAAGAGTTGGACACGACTGAGTGACTTCACTTTCACTTTTCACTTTCATGCATTGGAGAAGGAAATGGCAACCCACTCCAGTGTTCTTGCCTGGAGAATCCCAGGAACGGGGGAGCCTAGTGGGCTGCCATCTATGGGGTCGCATAGAGTCGGACACGACTGAAGTGACTTAGAAGCAGTAGCAGCAGCAACTTCACCAAAGAACAACAAGAAATGTAACACAGATATTACTTCTCACCTATAACATTGCCAAATGTTCAGTAGTGATAATTCCAGGGATGGAAGGAACAGGGGTAGGACAGAACATTCTCACACAGGGGATGGACTTGGGACCATTTCAGGCCAGTGCTATCCAACAGAACTGTCGATAGTAATGGAAACGTCCTTTGATCTGTGCTGCCCAATATGGTTGCAACTGGCCATGTGTGGCTACTGAGTAGATGAAACGCAGCTAACGTGACTGAGAAACTGAATATTTAATTTCATCTTATTCATGAAATAACTAGCCACATATGCTAGTGGCTACTACACTGGGCAGTATAGTTCTAAAAGGCAACCTAAAAACATCTAGAGAGAAGGCTTTAAAATACATACATCCTATGTCCCATTTTGGTAATTCATTCCAGAGCAATAAAAGAACTATGGGATGGCGGTGAGAGGAAAATAAACTAAAATAAGAAATAATTATGCCTAGGAAAAAAAGGATACTTACAATCATGAAGAGAATATGTAATTTGACTTATTTAAAAGACTGCAGATGGTGATTGCAACCATGAAATTAAAAGATGCTTACTCCTTGGAAGGAAAGCTATGATCAACCTAGATAGAATATTCAAAAGCAGAGACATCACTTTGCCAACTAAGGTCCGTCTAGTCAAGGCTATGGTTTTTCCAGTGGTCATGTATGGATGTGAGAGTTGGACTGTGAAGAAAGCTGAATGCCAAAGGATTGATGTTTTTGAACTGTGGTGTTGGAGAAGACTCTTGAGAGTCCCTTGGACTGCAAGGAGATCCAACCAGTCCATTCTGAAGGAGATCGGCCCTGGGATTTCTTTGGAGGGTATGATGCTCAAGCTGAAACTCCAGTACTTTGGCCACCTCATGTGAAGAGTCGACTCATTGGAAAAGACTCTGATGCTGGAAGGGATTAGGGGCAGGAGGAGAAGGGGATGACAGAGGATGAGATGGCTGGATGGCAACACTGACTCGATGGACGTGAGTCTGAGTGAACTCCGGGAGTTGGTGATGAACAGGGAGGCCTGGCGTGCTGCGATTCATGGGGTCACAAAGAGTCGACCATGACTGAGCAACTGAACTGAACTGAACTGATGTCAATAAACTTATAAAAATAAATTTCTTATGACTATAAATTATCTATATAATCATAAAAAGAAAACATTAAAATATTTTCATTTGGGAAAAAAATACCACAAAGATATTACTGGATCAAAGGATAAACTCAGTTTTAAGGCTTTTTTTACGTATATAAAAAAGTTGCCCTCTAGAAAAGATGCCCCAGTTTCAGCAACCAACTAACCAGCTCCTCACACACACATCCTTTTCTACAACAATCATTGCAAGTTTTTGACCTTTGCCAATTTAACAGCTGAAAAATTATGCCAAGTCACTTCAGTTGTGCCTGACTCTCTCCAACCCTGTGGACCATAGCCCGCCAGGATCCTCTGTCCATGTGATCCTCCAGACAAGAATACTGAAAAATTATATCTCTTTTTAATTTGAATTTAATCTATTACTAGTGAAACTGCACATTTGTTAACTTGTTCATTATCTGTGTTTCTTTTAGAAATAGCATGTTCATTCATATCCTTTGACTTTTTCAATATTAGGGTGTATATCTCTTTGCCAAGGTTCTTTATATATCAAGGTTATATCAAACCTGTCCTTTTACTTACACTGCAAATATTTTCCCTCTGTCCTTTGCTTTGTTACTTTGTATCTTACCTTTTTACTATGTAGAAATCTTCAATGTTTATATAACTAAAACCTATTCATTCTTCTTTTATGTTTTCTGCCTTTCATCATATACTTTAAAGAATCCATCTTCATTCAAATTCCTCCAGGCCTTCGCTCAACAAACACCAACATCAGCCAAACACTCAGCCACTTGAGTTGGCCATATAAGTATGTCTACTCTGTCCAGGTGCTGCAAGTACGCTAGTATCCTCCCTATTATTACATGTACACTGTACACCTCAGTTTCAAATTCCTCAGAACACATTTCCTGCCTCTGAATCTGGTACTAGCTATGCTTCTGGTCTGATCGTAAACTCTTCTCAGAAGTACACAGGACACTTTCTATTACTTCTACAAGTCTTCAAAGTAGTTTAAGATTTGAAGTTTCTTTAGTGGAGGTGGCAGGGATGGTTGGACAAAGTCCAAGATTTATCACAAGCATTCTTTTCCCTTTGTTTAAGACCTGGAAGAAACATATGTGTGTGTTAGTCGCTCAGTCGTGTCCAACTCTGTGACCCTGTGGACTGTCGCCCACCAGGCTCCTCTGTCCATGGGATTCTCCAGGCAAGAATTTTAGAGTGGGAAGAAACATATACTACTGGCCAAAAAAACAAAGTGCAAACTAAGGACCTCCTTGACCCTGTGTAGATAAACTAGGCAATCACATCTTTAGGTGTTTATAGTCCAATTGTGGCTCAGATGGTAAAGCATCTGCCTGCAATGCGGAAGACCTGGGTTCAGTCCCTGGGTGGGGAAGATCCCCTGGAGAAGGAAATGGCAACCCACTCCGGGACTCTTGCCTGGAAATCCTATGGACGGAGGACCTAGCAGGCTACAGTCCATGGGATGGCAAAGAGTTGGACATGACTAATGTCAACGCCAGAGAGACCCTAGAGACTACTAGGAGTTCAACCATCCCATTTTATAGAGTAGCAGGCAGTACTCTAGAGGGATAAAGCGACTTGCCCAAGGTCATATCAAATAGGTACACACTGCTACATTTAAAATGGTTAACCAGCAAGGATCTGTTGTATAGCACAGGGAACTCTGTTCAGTGTTATGTGGAAGCCTGGATGAGAGGGAATTTGGGGGAGAAAGGATACAGATATACTGTATGGCTGAGTTTCTTTGCTGGCCACCTAAACTATCACGATATTCTTTTCTTTATAACGACATTCTTAATGGGTTATACTTCAATACAAAATTAAAAGTTTAATTTTTTTAAAAAAGATAGTAAAATGACTCAAATGTTCAATCCAGAAGTTTAGAGAATAGTGTGGAGGATATGAAAGGAGAGAAAGAAAACACATTTCTGATACACAAAGGGGAAAAGTTCAATGGCTGAATAAACTTGGCTATGGTAGGATCTCTCAAAATTTCATCTGTGCAAACTCCCCATAAATATTCTGAGGAGAGTTCCTGAAGCAAATGAAAATAAACAGAAGAGACAAAAAAATTTCAGGATTCCCACATCCTCTGACTTCCGGGTCTCTTATCCATAGAAAGATGTAAATGCTGCTTAATTTGAGACATTTCAACCTTCACGTGCATTTACTATCATCCTCATGACTTATGCCACCCAGCATATGATAGTATTGAAATCATCTGGGGTAAAGAGAGAGATTTTGATATCACATGAAAACTCCTTTTTTCCAGCTGGAAGAATTTAGTAACATAAAATGAGTTCAGGACAAACAATTCCATATTATAAATTAATCATTTAAAGCATAAAGTGAAGTGAAGTCGCTCAGTCGTGTCCGACTCTTCGTGACCCCATAGACTGTAGCCTACCAGGTTCCACCATCCATGGGATTTTCCAGGCAAGAATACTGGGGTGGGTTGCCAGTTCCTTCTCCAGGGGTCTTCCCGACCCAAGGACTGAACCCCAGTCTCCCACATGGTAGGCATTGTAGGCAGATACTTTACTGTCTGAGTCACCAGGGAAGATCCTTTCAAAGCTTATGTGAACATTAAAGTATCACCAAAAAGTTATGCATCCTATAAGTTTAACGGGGAGAATAAATCTTGAAGTGGGCTGAAAGACTGCATCATGAAATCAAATCAGGTATCATGACCAGCATTTCTTTTTTCAAAATGTTCCTTCTCCAGGGGTCTTCCGACCCAAGGACTGAACCCCAGTCTCCCACATGGTAGGCATTGTAGGCAGATACTTTACTGTCTGAGTCACCAGGGAAGATCCTTTCAAAGCTTATGTGAACATTAAAGTATCACCAAAAAGTTATGCATCCTATAAGTTTAACGGGGAGAATAAATCTTGAAGTGGGCTGAAAGACTGCATCATGAAATCAAATCAGGTATCATGACCAGCATTTCTTTTTTCAAAATGGGATGAATGAGAAATACCAGGAAAACTGTGCATAGGAAGGTTAAGCATCATTTTGTAAAACTTTTGTCTCAATTATACCTCAGTGTATTCTTGGCATTTACTGGAATGTAATACAAAATAGATTTTTTTTTTTGTTACTGAGTCACTTACAGTCCATGGGATGGCAAGAGTCGGACACGACTTAGCTACTAAACCACCACCACCATCACTTTCCAAAAAGTATGAGAAACAAGTTTTTAAAATATGCATATATGTGCGTCTAAGATTTATATACCTATACATACACGCCAAATACACTTTTATCCTTATTAAAGAGTTCGCTGGCACACATAAGTACGGGTAAAGCGTGGGTTGTACACCAAGCTTATCAGACCCCTCCTTAATCAGGAGTCCTGAGGGAGTGAGGGAAGAAAGGGCAGAGGGGGAGAGGACGGATGGATGAATGAATGAATGGCGGAATCTGACTGCTCAGGGGCCTGTTCTTATCCTGCTCTTTACCAAAAGAATCCTCAGCTTCCTTCCTTCTCCTAGGTAGGTTCAAGGGGTCATGCATACAAAATAATGTAACGTCGCGGATCTGCCAGAGTCCACGGGAAAGAAGGGGACACAGCACGCACGTGCCAGCAGCCCCCAAACAGGGCTGTTGACTCTTACTTCAAAACAGTGAAAAAGAAACAATTTCCGTATTTCCCTCTTCCTTCCCTCAGAGCCACGTGAGAATGGACTAAAGTACATTTCAAGACAGAAAAAGCCAGCTGTTTACTCAGAGACTGTGAGCGCCATCGAGATTATTAGACCCAGAAAGCACGCCGGTGCATTTACACAAATGCTCGGTCGGGATAAGGCAGAGAAAGTTCCTATCCTATGCGTCCACACCCCGGCCCTCTCACCATTTGCATCGCCTGCTCCATCCACTTTTCGGTCTCCTCCGCAGACACCGAGTACGCGCCATCAGTAGCCGCGGTGGACCCCGCCTTCGCCTCCATGCTGCACCCGGGCCGCCTCGCTCAGCAACAGAGGCCGCGGGGAAATAAGAGCACAGGCGGCGGAACGCAGCAGATACGGGCCGTAGTTTCCGGGGGAATCGAACAATGAGGTACTCGGGAGCAAATTCTGGACGGACCTGGGCGCCCCGGACCAGTGGGCTGCGGCTGCAACAGAAAAGGGCAACAGCTCAGCTGTAGTCCACGCCCCCTTCCCGCTCCGGTGACAGTGTCTTCGGAAAGTCGCCTTTGGGATTTCTGGAGAGCACCGAGCGGGACGACGGCCTTCCAGCCGGGTCGTCCGTGCCAGGCGACAAAGAAAGCGTTTCCTGGTGGACCATCATCCCTTCCCTCTAGACAGCCCGCCCCAGGGGCCTGAAAATGCTTAGATCTACGTGGAATTTTCTGAAACGTCACAAAAAGAAATGCATCTTCTTGGGCACGGTCCTCGGAGGTGGGTGACAGCGTTCTTGGCGCATTGGAAGAAGGGGATGGGAGAGGGGTGTCTGTCTTCTAAAATAGAGGCGGAGAAACCACAGCCCAGGATTCGATCAACCGTGAGACGGGGGATGGGGTGCCAAACCTCCAAGTCTCTTTAAAGAAAGAAAGTGAAGTCGTGTCCGATTCTTTGCGACCCCATGGACTGTAGCCTACCGGGCTCCTCCATCCATGGGGGTTTTCCAGGCAAGAGTACTGGTAGTGGGTTGCCATTTCCTTCTCCAAGGCTCTTTACATCTCTTCAATAGTGAAATGTGTGCCCTTTGCCCTGGTACTGCCCCTTACTCTGTTTTTCGCTTTTTTCTCACTGCCTCAGTGTTGGGGGGGGGGGGGTTGTTTCTTGGGTTCTTCTCTCTCTCTCTCTCTCTCTCTCTCTCTCTCTCATTTTTCTTCTGTTTTAAGACACGTTCTCTTCCACATTTTTTTCTTATTCTCTTCTCTTGTTTTCCCATGAGATTCTTCGTTTCTCTTTGCCACTCCCAGGACTTGATTTGGCATTCATTCTTCGCAGAAGTTTCACAATATTCGAGGAGAGTAAACTAAAGCTTGCACTTCGAATTTTGTTTAAAGTTAATTCGAATTTTTTGAAAACAGCACAGTTGTATTGAAGGACTGTGCTAGAAGGTATATGCTAGACAGAAAACCACAGATCAATATTTTAGCTCTGTCCCTGCTCTTTTAGAATACAAACTGTGTAGTAAACTAGGTAGTAAGAAAGTACTTGCAGGATGCTGGGCGAGCAGGATCTTCAAGACTGGAATGAATTCCCACCTAATTCACATAATTAAGTTACCCAGGCTGAGAGGAGATTTAGAAACAGATTAGATAACAGTCTTGAGAGCCTTTTCCTCATAAGACAGTCATGTTCTAATGAGTGCAGACCTGAAGGAAAGAACAAAATGTTTTAGGTGATACAGGAGAAAGAAATGCAGGAATGTGAAGAAGGAATTTTCAGCATTTTGGTTTTTTGAGAAATGTTGTCACTAAC
The DNA here is from genome assembly GCA_006408675.1 of Madoqua kirkii. Taxonomy (NCBI): domain Eukaryota; kingdom Metazoa; phylum Chordata; class Mammalia; order Artiodactyla; family Bovidae; genus Madoqua; species Madoqua kirkii. The sequence continues at coordinate 92,145 of SJYC01043116.1, forward strand.
TACATACTTTGGTTACAAAAGTAGTCAAAGACAAAAGCAGTAGTTTCCCAAAGAATTTGCTTGTTTTTCTCTTACAAATGTTTTGTTTTCTTTTGTTTATGGCTCCCAAACAATTTGAAATTGACAGTACTCTTAGTAATTCAGCTCTGTTGATTCTTGAAAATTTGAAACAGGCTTCTTGTTAATGAGGCAAGGAGAGTGTTTTCCTTTTCTGTGAGGTCTATCACAGCAACTCGATAATGATCAAGTATAAATTTTCATGGCATTTGAAAAATTCTTTACAGATAAAAATGTTTTTCAGTGTTTTTATCCACTGATATCTAATGTATGTTTAAACTGCTAAAACTACTAAGTCCACTTTATTTGTGGAAGCTAATGATTTGTGTGTGATGGAAGAAGTATAAATAGAATATTTTTGCCACGACTGAAGGAAAGAAAATAGTGTCTCTTTAGAACCTAACAAAAAATAGCATACTCCTTTAGATTTGTGGAACAACCTAACGGTGTGTTAGAAATAATCATTAGGGAAGCAAAAGAGTACATTTAAGAGATATACTTTTTTTTTCCCCAAAAAATCTGTCGAGAGCTTTAAAGGTACAGATTAAGAGGAAAGAGAAAAGTGAGGGTGAAGGGCGAGGGAAGAGTTCAGAGGAACCGGAAAAGAAAGTAATCCTAGTATTTTATAACAAAAAAGGTTGTCAGTTTAAAAGGAAGAAAAGAGTGAGGTGAGGTGTAGTCGCTCAGTCGTGTCCGGCTCTTTGCGACCCCGTGGACTGTAACCTACTAGGCTTCTCCGTCCATGGGATTCTCCAGGCAAGAACACTGGAGTGGATTGCCATTTCCTTCTCCAGGGGATCTTCCCAACCCAGGAATCGAACTCAGGTCTCCCACATTGGAGGCAGACCCTTTAACCTCTGAGAAAAGAGTAGATGACCGTAACTGGCATTTCTTTGAGCCTCATAGTCTTTCTTCTTCAAGGGATAGGTCTTATAACATGGAACATATCAATCTAATTTAAGAAACATTTATCCCTTGCCTATAGTGTTGAAGGGTTTCCCTGGTAGCTCAGTTGGTAAAGATCTGCCTGCAATTCAGGATATCTGAGTTTGATCCCTGGGTTAAGAAGATCCCCTGGAGAAGGAAATGGCAACCCACTCCAGTATTCTTGCCTGGAGAATCCCATGGACAGAGGAGCCTGGTGGACTGCAGTCCATGGGGTTGCAAGAGTCGGACACGATTTACTGACTAAACCACCACCATAGTGTTGAAAGTAACATGATTGGAAATATAAGATTCACAGAGACTTTTAATAGTAATAGCTACCATTTTGGGGGTGCCTAGTGGGCCCTATATTAAGTTATTCTGTTGAGTGGGGATGATGACAAGATGCTATTGTTATCTACATTCAAAAATATGGGAACCAGACTGCTAAGAATTTAAGAAACTTGCCAAGGATCCCAGAGTTCGTAACCGAGAAGCTAGAACTCAAACCCCAACGTGTTAGATCCAGAGCACATTCTCTTTCTACTCTGTGCCATTCTGTCTTTATGAACTTTATGGTTTGAGAGGAATGAAAACAAATGACTTAGTTTGTTCCAGCTGGTATAACAAAATACCACAGAATGGATGGCTTATAAATAACAGAAATTTATTTCTGACAATTCTGGAGCCTGGAAGTCTAAGATCAGGGGGCAAACATGGCTTTGTGAGGGCCTGCTCCTGAGTTAGATCTTCACATAGCAGAAGGGTCTAGGGATCTCAGTGAAGTCCCTTTGATAAGAACATTAATCTCATTCTTGAGGGCTACACACCCATGCCTTAAGCACTTCCCAAAGACTCCATCCTCCCAACACCATGGAATAGGGCCTTAGAATTTCTGCAGATGAGTATAGAGGAGATACAAAATTCAAACCATAGCAACAGGTATGCAAAACAATAAGAGCTGAAAAAATGCTATACATATAAAACTGGCAAATAGCATGTGCAGTTGGGAAAAAAAAAATTAGGAAAAGGCTTCATGGAAGAAGTGGGACATTTTGATAGACTTGCAAATTAGGTAAGATATCAACATTTCTGCCCAAAAAGCTTGTCTACCCAATGGTGGGGGTGGGGGGGAACACCTCAGTTAAAAACTTTGAGTTATGGGCCTTCTTAAGTAGGGATTTGGATGACTAACTGCTTTAGACAAAGTAGTACAGTTTAATCAGTTTTAAGACTAGAGCAATGGTTCTCAAACTTTTTGGCCTGAGGTCTCCTTTACACTCTTAAAAATTAAGGACTCTAAAGAGCTCTATAAAATTTATGTCTAATAATAATTGTTTCCATATTAAAAATTAAAACCAGAGTATTTTTGAAATTGTAATTATTTTAAAATGACTATAGTAAACCTATCAAATATTAAAATAAATATATTTTCAGAAAAAAAGTGAGAAAAGTAGCATTGTTTTACCTTTTTACAGATCTTTTTACTGTCTGGCTTATATCTCTTTCCACATTTAGTCCGTTGCAATACGCACTTGACATGTAGTCTTTAGAAAACTCCACTGTACACTCACTCATACGAGAATGAGAATGAAAAAAGCAAAGAGCATTTGTGTTATTACAGAAATAATTTTTACTCAAAGATGCCCTAAAAGGTTATTGTACACATGCAGGAGTGCCCAAGCCACACTTTGAAAACCTCTGTGCTAGGTGACTCAGACAATAAAGAATCCGCCTACAGTGCAGGAGACACAGGAGACACAGGTTTGATCCCTGGATTGGGAAGATGCCCTGGAGAAGGAATGGCAACCCACCCCAGTATTCTTGCCTGGAAGTCCCATAGAGGAGCTTGGTGGGCTACAGTCCATGGGAACCCAAAGAGTCAGACACGCCTGAGCGAATAACAGTTTCTCTTTTTTCTCTTTAATGCTAGCAAAAGTGTTGCAGAAAACAGCCAAATTCATATATATTCACTTGCTGATGTATAAAAATCTCAGAGCATTGATTTATAATTTATATCTTAATCCCTGTAATGTCTTGGTCTCTTTAGTTTTTCATTTATTCATCCATTCATTCAACAAACATTTGAATGAGAGTGACTAGCTTCACTGTTTTCGGCTCAGGTGACACAGAGAAATAAGACTCAGTTCTTGACTTTGAGGAACTCATGGTACGTCCAGAAAGCAGAAATGGAAATAAACAAAACTAGTGCAGTCATCGTATCAGAGTACCATGGTAGAGGAGGGTCTTTGGGAGCATAGAGAGACAGTCATGTTCAGCAAGCCCCACTGAAGAATCAGCTGGAGTCACAGCTACAAAGGAGAAGGGAACATGGGAAAGGGGATGTTCAGCAGCAAATATGTATTGAGCGTCAGTTGTGTACCAACGTTATATATTGAGGGTACATCATCATATAAGACAAAACATTTGGGGATGTTTTCAAGGAACTTCTTAAAGACTACATTTTTAAGACATACCCAGGTAATTCTGATGTAAGTAGAACAGGGAACCACATTAAGAGATGATGGCAGGATGTTGAAGAATTCTAAACATGGGAATTGAATAGTCAGGTTTAACTCTTAGCAAATCACTTTGCCTATAAAACCTGGATTGAAAAGGTGTGAGACCAGAAACAAAAGAGGAGAATTAGGAAACTGCTAAACCAGTTCAAGAGCATTAATAATCGGGTCTGAATGAAGATAATGGTAAAAGGGTGGGCCGAAGTGGCAAAATTTAGAAACTATTTCTGAAAAGAATCAATAGCAGGATTTGGTGGTCTTTTGGATAGGAGTAAAGTTAACAGATTATTTTCAAACTCTTACAGAAATTATTAACCTAATAAAATAGTTATATTACAGAATTTTCATGCATGAAGACACTAAGCAATGATTTTAGAAAACCAAGTTTATGATATAGAAGGGCTTCCCTTGTGACTCAGCTGATAAAGAATCCGCCTGTATTGCAGGAGAGCTGCGTTCAATCCCTGGATTAGGAAGATCACCTGGAGAAGAGAAAGGCTACCCACTCCAGTATTATTCTTGGCTGGAGAATTCCATGGACTGTATAGTCCATGGGATCACAAAAAGTCAGACACAACTGAGAGACTTTCACTTCACTTCATGATATAGAAAGACTAGAAGACATTTTGCTTTGCCATCCATGTTCTGAAAGGAAACATTTCACATTTATTCTTTTATATATTTAATGAATTTTCATTATTTATAACTAAAGAAATTCTAAAGCTCCTATAATCCCAGCCTTTCATTTTTATGAAGAAATTTAAACCCAGAAAGATGGGACATGCTTAAAAGTTTCCTACCTAGTTGATGCCTCAGCTATCAGTGTCTGTTCTCTTTCAGACTAGAATTCAAGCAGCAAGTCAGGTGTATAGATCCTGAGCTCCATATTTTAGGCAATGAATTCTCTGCTTTCATTCTTATTTCCCTAGGGAGACAAATTTGACCCAAAAAAAAACCCAGAATTTATTAATTTTGAGAATGAGAAGCTGGATAAATTAGTCCTTGTGTAGAAACTTAATTCAACGCCAATTCAAGGAAAAGAATGGATTATAGAATTTTACGCTAACACTGTGCTAGTTTGCTGGGGCTGCCGTAACAGAGAAGCACATGCTGAGTGGCTTAAGCAAGATAAACTCATTGTCTCACAGCACTGGAGGCCAGAATTTATTCCATCTAAGGGCTATGAGAGAGGGATCTGTTTCAGGCCCCTCTCCTTGGCTTGTGGATAACTCTCTCCTCCCTGTGTCTTCATGTCATCTTCGCTCTACACATGTCTGTGTCCAAACTTCCCCTTTTTATAAGAACAGCAGTCATATTCAATCAGGCCCATCTAATGACCTTTTAACTTGATTATGGCTACAAAGACCCTATCTCCAAATAATGTTATTTCCTGAAATACTGGGCTTCAGCATGTTAATTTGGGGTAGGACACTCCTCACTCTCTAATAATTTATTCTTTTAGCTTTAGTAACCATATACTACAGTTACCAAATAGACAATACAGTTAGTTGAGCTGGAACAGTACAGGTTTGAATTGTGCTAGACCTTTAATAGGGAGCTTCCCTGGTGGCTCAGCGGTAAAGAATCCTCTTGCAGTGCAGGAGACACCGGTTCAGTCCTTGGGTTGGGAAGATCCCCTGGAGAAGGAAATGGCAACCCACTCCCATATCCTTGCTGGAAAAATTCCATGGACAGAGGAGCCTGGTGGGCTACGGTCCATGGGGCTGCAAAGTGTCAAACACAGCTGAAGTGAGTGAACATGCATGCACGCAGGCAGGCCACTTACATGCAGACTTTTTTCCGCTAATACTGCAGCACTGCAGATCCTCAGCTGGCTGAATCCAAGGGCACAGAACTGTGCAGTGGGCCCACTGTAAAGTTGCATGCAGAATTTCCACTGCTGGAGGGAGTGTTCTGCACTCCTAACCCTGGAGATGTTGAAAGGTCACCTGTAGTCCCTAAAGTACTTTTATCAGACACTCTTGAAAATTTAATGAAAGCAGTGGACCTTCTCAGGAAAGCACATAGACCAATCAAATTTATTGTTACTCCAGAAAATTCCTAACTATACTATTCAAGAGGTGTCATTGCAGCATTTCATTTTACACTATTGTTGTTTGAGGAATAATAGTCATTTTACACAAAAGTTTTAGCTATCAGGCAAATAAAAGCAGTTCACTGAGAAGTTGCTATGTAAGAGTTGCCTGTCCAACAGTTACTTTGTTAAACATAAATCAGTTTCTTCATTCTCTTAGTATTATGGCACTGTCATCAGTTAATCGAGGCTGGATTATGAGAAGGGTAGCTCTGGAGCCATTTATATGAATTTTTATTTATTCTTTACAGATGAGTATAATACATTTATTTGCATACAAACAAAAGCAGTCACACTTTGTTTCTAACTATTTGTAGCACATGCTCTTTACTGAACTATGACTTTTAAGATATATAACAAATCAGTTCATCTGTATTGCTTACATTAGTGAAAATAATTCAGGATATGTATTTACTTTGATGTTCCTAAAGGACTGTTTTCCCCACTGATGACAAACAGATCAAATCCATTTATTGAGCTCATATACAATCCTTATATTCTTCTTGTCATATTGAAGGCTACAGACAGTTGGAGGTAGGTGAGGATTAGTTACTTCCTACCACCTTGTTGCCAAGTTATTATGAAATGAATTTGGCACACGCTAAAACATCTGTTAGCAAGCACAGATGGGAACAGTATCATTATTTGTTCTGTCAATTCATTGAGATCCCAGTGTCCTTTCTCAGTGCAGCAACAGAACCACACATAAAAGATTTACCAGAAGCAAATGCAACAATATTCTCGATGGAGGATTCTGTTGGCCTTTTGGTTAACTCTCTTGTCTAAGAATCCTTTGAACTATCTATTCCTAAAAGGTGAAGGACTTGCTAGGTTAGTGTATTCTTGTTCAAATGAATTTTACTAAAATGTTTTAGCTACCCAGTATCTTAAACATGCAATCTGTAAAAAGCCATTTCTGATATTTATTGTGCTGGGTAAAAGTTTAAGTACTTACACCTTGAAATGTGGCTTTTGACCAAATGCTAACTAACCATGCCAGAGTGTTCACTTTATCAGCCAGGACAATTGATTGCCCACAGGGTATGACCAAAATGTGCCCACTTATGTTACACTGTCTATACTAAAATGTGTTAAAGTAAATTACAGGCACACGACCCCACCTATATTTTTATACTATTATAAGTTAGGAATTTCTGTACCCTCTTCCCTCTCCCTTTTTCACCTAAGTTTCTAGTTTTCCGTCTTCCTGACGACCTACCTTTCTTTTAGTCTTCCTTTAAAATTTTTTCTTATATTTTTAAAAATACTATATTTTGAGTGAAGAAAATGTGGAAACGATAGAGAAGCAAGCAGAAGGAGGAAAAATCACGCACTATCCCACTCTTCAGCATGATCATTGTTTAATATATGTTAGAAATTAAAATCCATCTGTTACATATATATCTACTTACATTAAAAAGCAAAACTTTCAGTATCTTATTTTATTGTCTAACAATATAACATGGTTATTTCCTTGAGTCATGAACTATAGCAATGTGGTTTTTAATAGCTGTAAGATTCCATTGTATGGCTAGGCCATAATGCATTTAAACAGTTCCCTTTTGTTGGACACTTAGAATATCTCCAGTTCACTATTAAAGGCATCGCCTGACTTTGTAGACTTAATTCCTTTCTGTTTCTTCAGACTTCGTCTTTATGTACCCATCTGCCATTGACTTTTAAAATGCCAATCTCCTTTTCTTTTTCTTTAGGTTGCAATTCGTATATAATTCTTTAATTTAGGTTTTTAAAAGTTGTGATTTTTAGCTTTTCACTGATATAAGCCTTATATTTGGAAAACTTAGGTTAAAAATACCAATTGGAATTATTAATACTCTTAATAAACTGGATTAGTATAATAACTTGTTTTTGAAAATAATTTTAGGAGTATATATCCTGGGGAAATATGGACAGAAGAAAATCAGAGAAATACAAGAAAGGGAGGCTGCAGAATACATTGCCCAAGCACGACGACAATATCATTTTGAAAGCAACCAGAGGACTTGCAATATGACAGGTAAGACAGAGAAATATTTATACACATGTAAAGCTGCTTGATGATTTATATTAATTTACATATCTCCAGGAGCATAGTTAGAGGAAAAGGCAAAAATGACAAATCTAGCAAGCGTTTACATGATTTAACTGAAACACATCATTTAATGTGGATTCTAAAAATCAATGTAAATTAATAATGCAACATAAATGCTAGTTTATTCATTTTCTTTATTCATCCAGCAAATACTGGGGAAGCATAAGGTGAGCAACTGAAGAAAAAAAGACCTGACATTCAGAGTTTATGTGCTGATGTGAGGTGAAGTCGCTCAGTCATGTCTGACTCTTTGTGACCCCATGGACTGTAGCCTACAAGGCTCCTCTGTCCATGGCATTTTCCAGGCAAGAGTACTGGAGTGGGTTGCCATTTCCTTCTCCAGAGGGTCTTCCTGAGCCAAGGATCAAACCCTGGTCACCTGCATTGCAGGCAGACGCTTTACCATCTCAGCCACCAGGGAAGCTTGTTTATATGCTAGTGGGAGAAATGATGACAAACACCAGGTAAATAGCTTTAAGCAGTGGTAACTGTTTATAAGGAGGTAACTGTGTGAGGGGTGGGGATGCTCTTTAAGGTAGGGCAACCAATAGAATCTTTACCTCTAAGGAGAAATTAAGTGGGACAATGGAAGGAGCCCTGCAGAATGCTGAGTTGGAAACAAGCTTGGCTCTTTCCATATTTGAGAAACAGCAGAAAGGCTGTGTAGCTAGACTAGCATGAGCAATGGAAGAAGTGTGGTAGGAGATGAGGTTGCAGGAGTGCCCTGATGCCCTCTGGCCATGTAGGCCATAGTCAAGACTCCTAAGTTTCTTACAATTACAGAGGCATCTGCAGAATTGTCAGTCTAGCACAGTAGTATACATTCAACCACTATACTCCTGGAAGGGTGCTGTGACAAAATCAGCTGCCCATATTTGAAGAAGGCAGGGTGTTGTGATATATTTTTCTTAACTCCTTGAAGAATTAGTCTTCAAATCCATGTCAAACTTGTTTTTCTTTTTTGTTGTTGTTTAAAGTTTAATCCTTCCATTTCTTTCAAGAACTAATTTAGAAAAAATTTATAAAGGTAGATTCTTTTAGTTCAATTTTAAAAGTAGAATTTTTTTTCAAGGTTGGAAGAACTTTTAGTTTAGTCTTATTTGACAGATAAAGAGACTGGAATTAAGAAGGGTAAGAGACACAGTTAGTTGTGGCTTTAGTATGGTTTTTAATGTTTGAAATAATAATACTTCAGTCTATAAAGAAACAGTTAATCAGAAATGCTATATAAAATGGCAACTCAGATAAGATACAGTAAGTAAGAGCACAGTTTCAAGGTGGAGGCAGTTCTGGTTCCATTCCTAGTTTTGCTTGTGATGCTGTGTGTCTTTGGGCAAATCCAAATGTAGTTCTTTCTCTATAAAGTGATCCTCATAAAATATATAAAATGATCCTCATAAAACTTACTTCATAAATATTTTATGAGGAAGTGATGAGATAATTTATATAAACTGCTCAACATGTAATAAATGCTCAGTAATGAACAACTTTTTAAAAATTATGTATTTCTTTGAACCAGTATTTAGCTTTCAACATAGTGGTACTACCAAGGGCATCTTAATGAATTTTTAGAGAATAAGAATGGTCCATTTTTCCTTTCCTGTTTTTTTAAGGGAAAAAAAAATCTCATCTCTTGAGTGAGAGATTCTTTAAATTCTTTAGTGCTTTACAATTTTCAGAAGTTTCACAGGCATTGTTTCATATAATCCCATAATAACCCTTCCCCCCCACCACTGTTATAACGTCCCTCCTCCTCTTCCCTCTCTCCAGTGGTAATGACTAATTTAAGGATAGTTCATTTCTAGTTATTACTCAAATTTTTAAAACTGGAAAAAGCTAACTTCTGGGGTCTGAAAATACATCTCAGTTTAACATGGACCCTTATGTCAATTTCAGTGCTCTGAGAAGCACAGCTCAAATGCAGTTAGATGTGAAGGAGACTGATTGGGAGGATGCCCCTGCAGAAGAAAAGGCAGGGAGCAGAAGCGATCGAGGAGAGCCTGCAGCCCACGGTGCAGGTGTGATGCTGTGACTGGAAGGGGCAAAGGAAGGAAGGTTGGGCAAGAAGAGACTCTGACAACAGCACAGTGCTAAGAAATCTTGGCAGGCCAAGCGGGAGTCCTGACGCCTAAGAGTTCTGGTAGAGGAGTCCCTCAGAAGCGGGCCTGCTTTTGTATCCTCACTAAGTAAGTCCCCGTCTGGGAGCAGTTTAGATCCAAAGACATGGCAGCTAGAGCTGTCAGTCATTTTTGGTTCCTCCCAGCAGAAAATGTGTGGATAGCACATTTCCATGGCCATCACACCCGTCAGATGAATAAACAGCTGATATAAGGCAGTTTAAAATATGGTGCTAAAAGCCAAAATATAGGTTCACTGAAAAAATTTCCAAATTAGCTTTCTGATGTATATTGATAAAGGGGTTACAAATCGTATAATTAAATTTCTATTCTTTTGAGTAAGAGGTAATGAACCTACTAAAAAATTTTAGTGCTTTTAGGTAAATATAATTAGTTTGTTAACATAAGAAGTTGGTCCTAGTTTGAAAGATAGCATCTAGTGGAATGGCTCTGTACCCTGCCCATTGGCTTTATCATGTTCTTGATTTTTACAAAGATTTGGAAAGAGTGCCTATTAAATTTACACATGACACAATGCTTGGATGTGTAACTGACACTACAAATGAAGTTTTGGAATACAGAATAGTCTAGTCCCATTTAAGTGATAGACTAGGCTAAAAGAATTGTTTTGCATTAAAAGTCAATTGTACTGAGTCAGGATTATCCAAACTTGCTTTGAAGCAGGATGTATGGGAAAAGAGTGGGAATTCTAGGTGAGCATAAGCTTATTATGAAGAGAGTAGGATATGACTTCTGGAAATATTAATTTAACCTTAGACTACAGGAGTAAAGTCTCTTCAGCTCAAAAGCGGTTATAACGTGCTCTGTGGTAGTCAGAGCACAAGTCCATTTCTGCCTCTCACATGTTAAGAAGATAGAAACTGGAATGTGTCAGAAGCAGCCAAATAAGTAGAATATTAAAAAGAGCTAACAGTTACTGAGCCCTTCCGTGTGTAGAGAAGCAGTGTTCTAAATGCCTTTTATCCTTAACCCTTACAACAGTCCTGAACGGTAGGTCCACTGCCACCCTCGTTTACAGATGAGGAAACGGAGGCAAGGGGTTAAATGATTTGCTCAGGGTCACAGATTCAAGGCAGGTGAAGGGTTGTCCTATGATTTGTGGTTGCCCTAGGGGAGTTTATCATGGAGGCTGGTTGGCTAAAACAAGACATGAAAGCTGTATTCAGCTCAATACAGAAACGTATTTGTTCAGTGTTAGTACAGATGGCTGGAAGAGAAGAATAGTCTTGTCTTTATAGTTGAATATGCTCAAGTGGAAAGTCAGGAGCTCTTCTCTCTCCTGAGATAAGAGAATTATTGAAGAGATTTTTCTTAAATCATGTCGTCATACCACATAATCTTTAAAGTTTGCTACTAAGCGCATTTCCTAAATGTAGGACTCTAGCAGTGTTTTTACTTGGTAAGATAAAATATCATGCTTAGGCTAGATATATACACCATGGACACTAAGAAACCACATTTTACACTGACTCTGAGCTCCTACTGTCGCTAGCGGTCACAGTAACTTAGGTGATTTGATCATGGGCCTTGAGGAAATATGCTGAAGCAACACAGTGCTGCGCTGAAGTGAAGGACTAGAGTAGGCCAGAAGCTGAACTTCCTACAGAAAAAAATTAACATGGATTTCATAGTTAATGTCCTGCCTAGTCAAAAAGTACAAATCATACACTAAAGTTTTCCCTGTTAGAATATGGCATTTGTAATCTCTGATTTTTTTTTACATTGTTATCATTGCTTCTTTAGTGTTATGTGTTCACACTTCTACATTTCTTATACGATGCTTAGAGCCATAAATAAACTTTCATAAACTACATGCAGTCTCTTTTCATTGAGTATTACATCTTATTTTATCTTTATGTTGGTATTATGAAGCTGCAGGCAGTAGCCATTGTCAAAACCAAAACTACAGCTCAGCAGTTCTGAGTTTCTATTAATAGCCTGATGTGCTTTGGTCTAGGTTATAACAAATGCCTACGCTTTGTGGTGGTGGTTGGTGGTTCAGTCGCTAAGTCATGTCTGACTCTTGTGACCCCGTGGACTGACTGTAGCCCGCCAGTCTCCTCTGTCCATGGGATTTTCCAGGCAAGAATACTGGAGTGGGTTGACATTTCCTTCTACAGGGGATCTTCCTGACCCAGGGATCGAACTCAGGTCACCTGCATTGCAAGCACTCTCCTGCCCTGCAGGCAGATTCTTTACCAACTGAGCTACCAGGGAAGCCCACTGCTGTGTAGTAATTCTAATAACTAAAGGTTTTCTAAAATTAGAAATGTGAAGCAAAAGGTACAGCTAAAGATAAAAGATCATTTTGTTAAATCAGAAAGAAACATTTTTTTAAAAGATCTGCAAAAATAAAGAATTAGCCATAGTCCATAAGTCAAAGACCAGCACTAAAGATTTGGGACTTAATTCTTCCCATTTGTTCTTCTATATGTACTTGTGATCATAATAGAAATATGCATAATTTTGCTTCGTGTGAGCAGGTAAGTGATTTATTAGTATGTAACTAGTTTTTATTATTAAAAATTTATTTGAAAACTCCAGCCTCCACCTTCCCTCCTGACACTCATTATTTGCCAGCTCTGTCATGTATCCCAGAACAATGTGCATTTCTCGGTGAAGGCAGTCCTGTCACTCATGAACTTTCTAATTTTCTGTTTGTATTACAGTGCTGTCCATGCTCCCAACACTGAGAGAGGCCTTGATGCAGCAACTCAACTCTGAGAGCCTTACAGCTCTGCTGAAAACCAGGTAAATGCAAGCTAATTACGCAGCACGCTGAGAGTTTATAGACCACCTGAAATACCGTTCAGAAGTCTTTAATTTCCTTAATTTCCTGTCTCATTAAAGCTTAAGGTAAATAGACACACTTAGAAAAAAATATTTACTAACAATATCATTAATTCATACGTTGTCCTTTTGTTCATGCTCTGCCTTGATGTGCAGAGTATTTAGGGTGACAGTATTCGTGGTTTTCATGGGAAGAGGTCTTCTGTCACTTTGATTATTCAGAAGTCTAATTTTGAGTACTTAGTGAATGTGCTGCTGAACCAGATATTGTGAAGCTGCCAGTTATGTTAATATTGTGTCTCTTAAAGAGTTTACAGTGTAATAGATAAAGCATGTGAACATACATTTTAAATAAATACGGCATGTGAACTTACATTTTATATGATTAATAAGATGAAGTACAAATAAAACATGAACTATGATAATGATTTATCATATCGACTGTGTACTGTGTACACTGTTTCAGGCCCTTATATATGGAGCATAATATGTATTATTTTTGTTTAGTTGCTAAGTTGTATCTGACTTTTTTGCAACCACATGACTGTAGTCTACTGGGCTCCCCTGTCTATGGGACTTTCTGGGCAGGAATACTGGAGTGGGTTGCCATTTCCTTCTCCATGAATCTTCGTGATCCAGGGATCAAACCCGCGTCTCCTGCACTGGCAGGCAGATTACCACTGAGCCACCTGGGAAGCCCGTAGTGTGTATTGGAATACTGTAATTTAGTGTGATGCTGTGCTAATTTAAAAAGATTTCCAGAAGGAAATGCTTCTTCCTTTAATAGACAAGAAGAGGGTAGGGGCGAGGAGTGGGGCAAGGTTTAACTTGAATGTATTTTAATCATTGGGGCCTTAGCGAAAAATATTCACCTGCCTTGTAATCATCCTCCAGTAGACAGGGGATAGAAGGTGCTCTTTCTGGAGTGTCTCTCTGTGCCAGGCCCAGTGCTGGATACATTATTCCCAGTTAATTTCCACAATATCCTTGTGAGGCAGATAGTATCTGTCATCTGCACTTTACAAATAGGAATTTAGTGTTCAGGCAGATGACATGGCAAGCTGGAAAGTTCCTTTGAAAACATTTTCTATAATCAAGTCATACCTTCCAAAATAACAATGGATTTGTGTACTTGGGTACACAAGTGAATTTGTATACAGTAGATTTGTGTAGTGTTTTTGGAGAGTGTAAATTGTATTTTTTAAATTGGAAAACATACACAGCTTGGAATGGATTTAAGGCAAAATGTGTCATAAGCAGTTTTTAAAGGGTTAAAACAAAGTTTAAAAATCAAGTAACAATAAAAGAAAATGTATCCCCCCCCAAAAAATGTGAGTACCTGGATAATACACCCATTTTGCAATAGTGCAACTAAGTACATATTATTGACTGTCCATAGTCCATGCAGAGTTACAACTCTACTCATCAACATCTTGCTGACAGTTCCTAGAGATAACTATTTTAGAAAAGATAGAACCTGGATGTTCCCTCCTTCAACCAATTGATCAAATTTTTAAATCTGATTAAGGCAATGGCACCCTACTCAAGTACTCTTGCCTGGAAAATCCCATGGACAGAGGAGCCTGGTAGGCTACCGTCTATGGGGTCGCAAAGAGTCGGACACGACTGAGCAACTTCACTTAGTCCTAGAGACAAATGAGATAAGTGAATACACTTTATTAAAAGCAGCATATCAGTAGCAACAAACACAGTAAGTGTAGCAACAAACACAGTGGCCTTCTTTCTTGGTGATTAAACATAGGATTCAAGATAATTAAGATAAGGTCTCTGTCCCTTTAAGACCTTGTCATCCAAAGGAGGAATTAGATGAAATAAATTGTCATAATTCAAGACGTATTGTGGTAAGTCTGTGTTAAAAAGTAAAAACAAAATGTGGGAAGAAAATGTGAGAGGCTAGAGAGCAAAGGGATTAATTCTGATGGGTAAAACCTGAGCAGCTTTAAAGAAAATGCGTGAGCCCTCTTTTCTTTACACAGAGGAGAATTCTTGGAAGGATAAGATGGACAACAGTTCTGCTCATTGCCTATTTCCTCTTTAAATATTTTCCTGTTATTTTTTCTTACCTTTCTTTTGATTTGAAATTGTTATATTCAGTTGGGGGCAATGAAGTTTCAGTGGCAAAGAATCTTAAAACATCCTTCATCACAAGAGAGGCAGAACACTTAGGATTAGTTTAATTCTTAATTTGGTAATATATTTTGGTAACATTAAAGAGCCTGGTCATATTTAACTTGGAGTTGATTTCTGTTAGACAAATCATTTGATAGGAATCTTGGCATAGAAAGTACCCTTTACATAGGTTTGGAATTAGAATCTTTTTAAAAGATAAGGTGAATTTTCTTCTCATTTTTTATAAACACATACATTAAAAATGATCACCACAATCAAGCTAATTAATATATCCATCATTTCACATAGTTACCACCTTTTTAACATGTGGTGAGAACACCTAAGATTTATTCTCAGAAGTTCCAAGTATACAAAAGCATTATTAACTATATTCACCATGCTGTACATTAGGTCTCATCTCAATTAAATCTTCCTGGGTAGCTCAAATGGTAAAGAATCTGCCCTCAGTGTGGGAGACCTGAGCTCAGTCCTTGCGTCAGGAAGATCCCCTGGAGGAGGGCATGGCAACCCACTCCCGTATTCTTGCCTAGAGAATTCCATGGACAGAGGAGCCTGGTGGGCTCCAGTCCCTGTGGTCGCACAGAGTCGGACACAACTGAGTGACTACCACTTTCACTTTCACCTAAATCTATTTTTAAGTCTGTTAGCAGGGAATGTCAAAATGAAGAAATGTCCTGTGTGGCTATAATTCTGTCCTGTCCCACCAAAATCATGCCAGCTAAGTACAGTTTCAAGACAGATAACCTTAATATGCCTTTCCATAGCCAGCTGCTATTGAGTACTTCCTGTATTAAAATTTTGGAACTGCTATTTTCTTATTTCATTTAGAATTTCAGTAAGAATCACTTTGAGATTTATCTTAAGCAACATTCAAGAGATGTGATTTAACTGCATTAAAATACCTAATCCTTGAATTATGGTTGACTCCCAGTTTAATATGGGACTACAATATGGTATTCCACAACAAGGCTTGAACAGCAGCTAAGGCTGCAGTGGGGCCCTGGTAGGATTTTCTCCATGTAGCTGTCAAACTTGAGCCATCTAGTAAAAGGTCACCTGAAGCTCTGCAGCCCCTCCAGTAGCAAAGAAAGGTAAGAAACTGGTAATATCCCACAGTGGTAATGGTAGTTCAGCTTCTTACTGAAATGTAAATTTATGTCTGATAAAGGAAAGGTATATATAGTATGCTACCATTTGTCTAAAGGGGCAGATATGAAAATATATATATATATTATATAAATATATATATATATTTGCCTATATAAAGAAAAACAATACAAAGTTAAAGGATTTTTTTAATAGTTGCCTGTGAAGAAGGAAACAAAAGTGAATAGAAACAGATTTCTTTGAATATACTGTGTTGTAAAGTCATCAGGGACTATAAATATATATATTTATAAATATGTAAATATGTTACATATTTATAAAACTATGTTTAGTGTTTGAAAAGCAATATCTAAAGTGATGGTAAAAGAAATGAAATAACCTAAATGTGTATCTAGCTGGTGTCATAATCACAAAAACAGAAACTGTGCTGTACCTGTGTGCACAGTCATGTCCAACTGTTTGTGATCCTGCCAGGCTCCTCTGTCCATGGGGTTTTCCAGGCAAGAATACTGGAGCAGATTGCCATTTACTTCACTGGGGGATCTTCCTGATCCAGGGATCAAACCCATGTCTCCTGTGTCTCCTGTATTGCAGGCAGATTCTTTACCCACTGAGTCATCAGGGAAGCCCAACAGAAACTATGCCAAGTGACTCTAAAACAGAAATTTGACTGTGTATTTTTAGTGGGATATATACTTTTAGAGCATACAGAATTGAAAAAAAAAAAACCTTAAACCCTTTTCAGTATTGCTATTCTGAGACTGTTGTCCACAGAGTGAGGGATGAAGCAAACTGTAATTATATTGGTTTCACTGATTTCTAGTTCAGGCAAAAAGAAATACAGATATAAGATTAATGAGATTGTTTTTTTAAAAAAATTATCCTAATTTTGAATTAGAAGTATAAATATGAATTCATGATGTACTTTATCTTTAATATATGTACAGTAAATACACACGTAGAGTATACTAGCTGAGTCTTCTGAACCAGAACTCTCAGAGAAATGGATGATGTCAGGCTTGCAAAAATTGAACAAAATGAACCTAGACACCTTTTGTGTCTGAAAGCAAGGAAGCTGTCAAAGACTGAAGGGTTCATTTCAGAAGAACTTAGGAAGTAACCTGGATAGCCCCACAATGGTCAAAGATGGGCAGTTTGAAAATCAATAAGGGTAACAACTACAGTGGGTAGAAACACATCAAGTATACATTTAAATGCCTGTGTTTGTAATGATATTAAAAAAACAATACTTACCACTGAAGGATTATAGACCTACTTTATTATTTGTAAAATAGTAAATAAGGGAAAGAGAAATATTATTCCTGCTTTTCCTGTATGATCTCATAGTACATATATGTATATGCTCAGAAGGAAGAGAAAGACTGGAAGGACATACACAGGTAATGGTGATGGTGGTCGTTTAGTCTCTAAGTCCTGTCTCTGACTCTTATGAAAATGGGTGTTATCATCAGTTACTGAAATATAGTCATTTTTTAGTATAGCTTATGGGCTTTGTTTCTACAGTTATAGTTATCTTGTGATAAAATATAATTAAATATTGAACTGCAAAGTTCAAAGTTTTCTATTAAATTATCTAGATGATTCTTTTCATATTTTCTGATATTTTTCTTTAGGCCTTCAAACAAGCTAGAAATATGGGAGGATCTGAAGATAATAAGTAAGCCTACATATTTCAAGGCATAGCCTTAAAATATGTTTAATGGGAAATTGTTGTTTTCTATTATGTGGGTGACTCTTCTTTATCTACCACATGCAGTTGTTGTCAGGATTTAATAATCTCATGAAGCAAGTAGATTGATGTCTACTGGTCATAGAAACTACTTAGTAATGTTAGTGGTAGTGGTGGTGGTATTATTGTTATAACAATACTTAAACCTATCCTAGACTACATATGTGTATATTAGGTACTGATACAATAAATGAAGTTTTTACTCCAACCTAAATAGTAATTTTACTTTGATATTGTATGCAAACTTTGATTAGTGATAAAAATTTCAAACAAAAAGCTTCCCTAGGACAGTTAGATATATATACTCCATGTCTCAGAACTTCATACTCTATGATTCTTGTGTTTTCCTAACTGAATCATGCTTATTGTTTAGTCACTAAGTCATGTCTGAATCTTTGCAACCCCATGGGCTATACCTTCCCAGGCTCCTCTGTCCATGGAATTTCCCAGGCAAAAATGCTGGAGTGGGTTGCCATTTCCTTCTCCAGGGTATCTTCCTGACCGAGCGATTGAACTCGTATCTGCTGCTTAGCAGGTGGATTCTTTACCACTGAGCCACCAGGGAAGCACAGATCATGCTTAAGCTTTGCCTGTTTGAAAGTGAAGTAAGCCTGTGTAGTACCCTATACTTCCTTTCAGCTGTTGCACTTTCTCATCTCCCTTGTGTAACACTAAAGCTTTCTACATTCCCTTTCTTTTCTTCTGCACTCCCACTCACTCTCTGACACACTTGGAGCCTGGTTTCCACTCCTATATCTCCATCCAAGCAGGTATCCCAAGATCAGTAGTGTTGCTAAATCCACTGGACATTTTCCTCGTCTCAGCAAGAGTCAACACCTTTCTCTTACCTCTTTTGAACAGTCTGTCCTAAACACCTGGGAAGACTGGTCTCTGTCTCTCTGTATGAGCTTATCCTTTGTCCTCTTTTACCTGCCAATGACAGCTGGAGCTCTTCATGCTCAGCCCTCTTCTCTGATTCTGAATGAGCTCCCTGGACAGCTCAGGGTTCTGAGGCTACAACTGAGTGCTTCCCATTCCTTTAACCCTTCACTGAATATATTGGTTATTACCTTTATTGGTTATTGTTTCAATTAAAAGATCATTCCTAATTGACAATAAATATTTTATAAGCAGATACATTATGAAATATTTTGAATTGATACATTTTTGTACTTGAAATAATTATAAATGTGTATTTTAAGTTGTCTTTGAAAAAATAACATAGGGATGGTTTGCGATTTTACACATTTGTTTATGTTTTAACAATTAGTACCAAGAGGTTTTCTTTTCTCTGCAAAGGTTTCACAAGAAGTATCGTAGCTGTGTACAGTACTTGCATGCTGGTGGTTCTTTTGCGAGTCCAGTTAAACATAATCGGTGGATATATTTATTTGGATAATGCAGCAGTTGGCAAAAATGGCACCGTAAGTTTAATAGACTTAAACTGATACTGCCTTATCTTTCAAGAGATTCAAAATTTAACCACATATTATCATGATGATTTACATAGAATAATTATATTTCATGTGATTATAAACTTGAACCATTATTTTTCTTCATATTTTGAAACTAGACTTTGTTATGTTGAAGAGTAGTGTTTCATGTTGTTCTAGATCCTAGAATCTCAGCTTAAGTTATAGTGAAAACATTATTTATTAATAATGTTGAGTACCTTATGTCTGTTTTGTACAGACAGTTCTTGCTCCCCCAGATGTTCAACAGCAATATTTATCAAGTATTCAGCACCTCCTTGGAGATGGTAAGATTCTTCTTTATGATCTGTAAACTAATTCTAATTCATTCATTTGTATTATTGAGGAACTGAAAATGTAAACAAGGCTTTTACATTTATTTTTCTTTTTATAGGCCTGACAGAATTGATCACTGTCATTAAACAAGCTGTGCAGAAGATTTTAGGAAGGTAAGGCATTTTGCATTGGCTTTTCCTAACTTCCTGATTCTGATGAATAAAAGAAAAATTAGCATAGTTCTAATGAAGCTAGTGACTTGACAAACAGTGGTCTGCAAAACTCTTTTAACCTAAAACAGACATAGCCCTGGGTATTACATTGTGGAATCCATTTTCTTCATCCGTATCAACCTTTTGATACTAAGGGGAAAGCTTTAATGTTTCATTGTGTATTGATTGATTTCAAAACAAACCAAAAATATTTGTGTCATAAGACAAAAGACCTGCTTTTAAAAATCTGCCTCTGAGGCTTTTAATTCCTGTTAATACAGGCAGTGTCTTTAATCACAGTGGGAATTTTCTTGTGAAATCTGCAACGAGACTTTTCTTGGCCTCAAACCAGTGGCTGATTTCTTAATCTACTCCAATGATTTCATAGTCAGTAGTTTCAGGTTTGACTAGATGAAACAGGGTCTCCGGTAGTAACCTATTGCTGCTGCTGCTAAGTTACTTCAGTCGTGTCAAACTCTGTGCAATCCCAGAGACAGCAGCCCACCAGGCTCCCCCATCCCTGGGATTCTCCAGGCAAGAACACTGGAGTGGGTTGCCATTTCCTTCTCCAATGCATGAAAGTGAAAAGTGAAAGGGAAGTCACTCAGTCGTGTCTGACCCTCAGCGACTCCATGGACTGCAGCCTTCCAGGCTCCTCCGCCCATGGGATTTTCTAGGCAAGAGTACTGGAGTGGGGTGCCATTGCCTTCTCTGAGTAACCTGTTAGGAAAGGAGTATTAATAGGACATGTTGTATAGTTTCACTTATCCCAGTTTCCTTTTCTCTGTTTCTAGTGTTTCTCTTAAACATTCTTTGTCCCTTTTGGACTTGGAGCAAAAACTAAAAGAAATCAGAGATCTCGTTGAGCAGCATAAATCATCTTCTTGGATTAATAATGATGGATCCAAATCTTTATTATGCCATTACATGATGCCAGATGAAGAAACTCCATTAGCAGTTCAGGTGCTTAATTCAAAACTATTTAACAAAAACCTGTTACTCTTTGTTTTTAATGTTTTTTTCATTATGTCTTAATATTTAGATTTCTGAGTCTCTTGAAAGGTAAGTGGTTGAAAGACATATATTTCAATAATTTAAATAAAACCCCACTAATTTAGAAAACAAACTATAAATGTGATTGATTTCTAGTTAGAAAGCATTTTAGATACTCAGCAAGATTTTATTGAATATTAGTTATGTGACAGACACTATGATGTATGATTGAGATATAAAATGAATAAACATGTTCAGTAAACCTGGGGAATTCAGAAGACAAAATCACTTTCAGTGGCTAAAGCATATTTGTATGAGATCAAGTAACAGAAGATAAAGCTGGTGTTTGGGGACAGTATCATAAAGAGCTTTGTATGTCAAGATAAAGGGTCTGAGTTTCCAGTTCTAGACAAAGGTGAATTTTGATCAGGTCAGTACTACAATCATGTTTACTTTTTAAGATAAGTCAGTGATAACAGTATCAGAGTGCACTGAAGGAGGTTGTAGTCATCCAGTTGAGAAACAAGGCCAGTTCTAACAGTTATCCGCCATGGTGTTGCTATGCGCTGGTGTGTCCCAGACGGTTGTGATCTAAATTACTCATTGATTAAGAATAAAAAATACCAAGGATTACAGGTCATAGGCCTCTTTTAAAGTAATTGCTGCTTATTAATATGTAAGCAGATTGCACCCATTCTTTACAGCTGAGAGAAGGATCTTTCTCACTTACCAGCTGGAGAGGTCTTGGACTAAGGAGGCCCTTGTGCCGTGCCTCAGCCTAAAGGCCCTGTCAGGACAGAGATTGCCATGTTTTCCATTGTCTGCCTCCCCCGGAGGCTCCAGAGATAGATTGTAACCCATTTAAGAGAACCTCATGAACCCCTGCAGGATGGAAGCTAAACTGAATGAACAGAACAGACTTGTGAGAATTAACAAGAGAAACAGGAGAAAACTCACTTAAACATTAGAATCTTGAGATGCAATAATAGTATTCTTAAAGCTTTCTGGAATGATAAAGCAATTTCCACATTTTAAAATTCAACAGTGGACTTAAAAAAGAAAATAATTCAAAAGAACAGGTAATGAGAGGGATGATAGACCACATTTTATCTGAATTGAATTTAAACCTACAACTTAGATTGGAAGAACACATGGAGCCTTAGACTAAACTAGATTGATGAGGAAAGACACATGCATATCCTAATGAAATGCCTTACCAATAATAGAAAAAAAAAATATCTCTGGCCTCTGCAACCTGGAAGACTAATTTTTCTTTGTTAATATGTCCTTCAGATAAATAAAGATCTTATAAAGATCCTATTGTGACTCGATGTTTTAAATGCTACTCATCTGTGCACATCAATCTGCATAGTTTCTTTGAGTTGAACATTTTTTTTATTGTTGATAGAACATAGACTTTTGAGATTTACTGAACTCTTGGTTTGTTTCACATTAACCCTGTGCTAATATTTGAAACCCTGAAGTGTGGCATTTTAATTTCACAGGCCTGTGGACTTTCTCCTAGAGATGTTACCACTATCAAACTACTCAATGAAACTAGAGACATGTTGGAAAGGTATGTACACTGCATGTACCAGGAACATGTGCTTCTAGTTTAAATGTACTCATGACCATGTTATAGTTTTTCTTGAACAAATATTCAACATAATAGTTTGTTAGAATTAAATTTTAAATACATTCTCCTGCTTTTAGTAGGATTTCCAACCTATACTCGTGCTAGTCTTGTTAGGGTAGGGAGGTAAGCAGAGACTTTTTTTTCCAAGATACCCAGAGTTGCCCCTACCTGTTTTCCTAGCCTAGAGATTCTGATACACCAGTTAAGGGACTGGAAGATAGTTAGCATTTATATTTGAGGAAAGCTTTAAATGGTGATTCTTATCTGCCCAGTGTATTCTGGTATATGTTTAACAACCAGCCCTGTAAAGAAAAAAAACCGGAAACTAAAATTGTAGCCCCAGCAGTGCTGACTCTGCTGACTCCCCGACCTGAGGTCACTCAGTGCTGACTTGGGAAGAGATGCTCTTGCCAGCCAGAGCTAGCCAGCTCCAGCCAATCCTCAGGTGTACACACCTGTGCACATGTGCTGTGTATGCACACACATACTCAGTTATGAGGATGGCTTCCCCTAACCCTTTCAGGTTCGACTCTAATGTTACTAAATCTTTGAGTGATAAAAATTCACATCTGCCTTCAATAGACTATTAACTTTTTAAAATTACCCAGAAGAGAGCCAGAATGTTACAAATGGGAAAAGCCCCAGATTATGTATTAGAAAATGAGAGGGCCTAGATTCAAGGTTGTCTCCGCTGTTTATCAGCTGGTCAGCCTTGGTTGAGCCACTTAAACTCTTTGAGGTAGTTTTACCATTGTGAAATCTTAGTGGTAATACCAGTTCATGTGCTTTATCTTAAGTGATTAAAGTATCAAGTTTTTTTTTTTTTTAATTAAAGATAATTTAAGATCATTTTCTCTAGTTTTGTTTTCTGGGCAGATTATATCCTCTGTTTATAATATCTTTCATGATCTTGAAGAAAATCAGCAAATTTTTAGGTTAATTCAGCTATTATCTGAATTCCTCAAGTTCTAGTCCCTTGACTTTCTACAATATCAATCTCCACTTCTTTTCTTATTCAAATCACTTCATGAAACTCTAGGTCATCAGTGTTCTTTTGTCAAATCCGGTCAACCTGTAGCGTTCATCTTTCTTGACCTTTCTCTGATAATTAATGCTATTGATCAAGGTTTTCCTGAAATTCCTTCTCTTTTGGCTGCCTTGACAGTCTCCCAATTTTTTCCCCAGTTCTCAGATCATTTCTTTTTAGGCTCCTTTATGCCTGTCTTTCCTTTAAATACTAGTGTTTCCCAGGTATTTGTGTTTTTTTCATCCTCAACTGCCCCAAGCAATTTTATTTACTCCCATTACTTTACTGTTTATATGTTAATAATTACCAAATTTATAGCCCTAGCTCCCCACTGCCATGGGTTGAATTGCAATTTCTACACGCCAGAGACAGAAGTAATCTGAGCCAGGCAGTTCCTAACTCTGATAGCATATATATTACTCTTCATATCAAAGAGTTTCTGTGAGGTAATAACATGATATGACAAAAAGAGCTTGAACTTTAAGATCAGAAAGGCCTGGGTTCAAATTCTGCCTCCTATGTTTACTAGTAACATACCTTAGGATAAATTTCTTCATGCATCAATGTCCAGTTCCTCATCTGAACACAACAAAATATTCTGTCTCACTAGGATGATGTGATAGAGTTTCCTCTTTAAGAGTTTCCTCAAGAGAAGTAATGATTACTGATATTTATAAAAGTACATTTATGAAGTGCCACATAATGTAAGAAAATCTAGCAAAATGAGCAAATATCCTCACTGCATTGCGTTCATAATTAGCCCTCTTTTTATGCTTAACTTTTAAGATTGATTCCTTGATATATTTTTATACTGTTTTAGTTTATAAAATTGTGACTAGAAATGGTGGTGGCTCTCAAAGGTAGCTACATAGTTACTAAATTTTTGCCCTTTTCCATTGAAAATCTAAAAAGTAATATATCTTCTTATTTTACGTAGTCCAGATTTTAGTACAGTTTTGAATACCTGTCTTAACCGAGGATTCAGTAGACTGCTAGACAACATGGCTGAGTTCTTTCGACCTACTGAACAAGACCTGCAGCATGGTAACTCCATGAATAGGTAAGAAGACATGTAAGGATGTTACCAGTCTAACGACTGTTCTGGTAAAACAGTGCTGTTTGATATGTTTATTTTTTGTTCCAGGTAACAAAAAAAGTCTCAGACGACAAATGTGAATGTTTACTTTCTTCAACAAATTAAACTCTGTTAAGCCAATGACTCTTTCATTAGGAGGAGCTCTTTCAGTATTCAGTATTTAAATGTTTATTTCTTCTAAAATTTTGCCACTATACAGAAGTACTTAACTTGTGAAACTACTTTTCCATAGGCCAGTTTCAATTACTGAGGCTTTTTTTAACACTTTAGAATACAAAACTGTGAGAATGTTATTTAAGTTGTAACGTTTTCTCTTACATTATTCCAGTACTATAAGATAATACTTGGCCTTCATAATTCAACCAGGCATTCTTGTTCTAGATTCCCGTTTGATGAATTATCTTCTAGTACTGTAGCCCTTTTTGTAGGATTAGGAATGTTTAGATAGTACAGATGATAGTGATTTAAATCATAATTACTAAGTCATGGATTCACTCTGCCAAAGATAGCTTATGGTTTTATTATAATCTCAGCATGAGCACCTTAAATCTATTAGGATTTACACTGTTTTGCATTTTTTTGTATTAAATTCAGAAAATAATAGGTACTAAGTCAATGTTAACTGACTATAGACTTATCTGTCAAAATCAGGGATAGCAGTAACTGATATGCAGTATTATGCAATGCCTGTTTTAATTCTCAAATACATAGAGCAAGAGTTTATTTGCCCAGTTCTCTGGGACCACTCTTTATTATACAAAAAGGAATAATTTGCAGTTGACGTTGAGGATTTGGAATGCTTAGGGTCATAAAGTTTATTTTCTGAAGCAATTTAAATGTCATCCTAAAATCTTTTTTAGCAATTCTTTAAATTCTCAAAAAAAAATTCAGCCTTAGTAAGTTCTCTAAATTAAGGTGCTCCAGGCAACAAAATTTCACTACGATCTCTATCTAGCAAAAGTATTAGTTATTTACTGAATAGTGGTAAGAATTTTTATATAAAACAAATACTTGATCTTGTACACTAGAGAATTATAAAAATTATGTTGCAGTTGTATCAGCCATTTCAATATTTTCTTAACTCCTGTAGCACTCATGATCACTCCTGTAGGACTCAAGTGTTTATTATACTTAACTATTTGACATTGCTAGTAATTAAGAGAAATACAGACCAAAACTGTGAGATAATCATTTTTAGCTATCAGATATATGAAGAGTAAAGAAATGCTTGATGTAGAAAGGAGTCATAATAGATCAGGTATCCTCTCATACTGTTAGAGAAGCAGAGGGGATTTGGTAATGTACATTTTAAAGCTTAAAAGCATTCATATCCTTCAACTCAGTAATTTACTGTAAATATAAAGAGTTATTTATTTTAAGGAAAATTAGGCAAAAACTCAATGCCCAACCACAGGGAGCTGATGATATAAGTTGTCACAGCTAGAGGATGGATTACTATATAGTAATTAAACAACAGACAGATACTTTGGAAGAACTTTTAATCAGATGGAAAGAATGATTATAGCATGTGAATAAAAATGCAAAACAGTGTTGCTTGGGAGGTTATAGCTGGGTGTTAAAAACACCCAAAAAGTATAGATATGTATAAAAAAATTACTGGAAGAAATTAAGTATGATGTCATTATAATTGTTATTTCTAGATGGTAAAACTATGTTTGGTCTTTATTTTTTTACTAAAATATTTCTGTAAGTACTTTTCAGTGGCTATCTTTTATAATTAAACATTAAATTCCTATAAGATAATTTGAGAAAATAATTATTACTGTGATGATTTTTCAGTCTTTCCAGTGTCAGCCTGCCTTTAGCTAAGATAATTCCCATAATAAATGGACAGATCCATTCAGTTTGCAGTGAAACACCTAGTCATTTTGTTCAGGTAAGAGGAGAGCTTGGGTTATTATTCAAAACAGACTGTACTTTTGGTTGTGGTCCTGTTTGTCTAACATAAAATTGCATTTCTCTTCTATGATATTTGTTCAAAGAAACCAAAAACTTGAAGGCACATGTAGAGTCAGTAGAGTGCCCCATGAGAGTATAATATCATGGCACTTTTATGAGGTTGGGAATACCTTTCTCCATGTTATAGTACAACACATGTTAGACAGACTGCATTTTAGTCCAGATATATTCTAGCGGTCAGTTGAATTTACAGTGTTAATGTTTTGCATTAACACTTGAGGCAAATCAGTGAACCAGTCCCTCAAATTCTGAGGAAAAATGAAACATTTTTGTAGGAAAGTAAAGCATTTAAATAGTTAATAAGTATAACTGTTAATAGTGCACCAATAATCTGTTCATTAAAAGCTGTATCCTCAGTAGGTTATTTAAATTTTTCACTCGTCTCCCTATAATTCCATCTCCTTTCTTAGGAAAGCATTTTATAATAGAATACGTTGAATAAAGACTGATTTTACTAAAAGAACAGCTTTGAATCCAAACTTTTTTTCCAAGTTATTTGCAAACTTGGAAACTGTATAACCAGCAATAAATTACTCACAATACACCTCAATTCCAAACTACTGCCATAATGTGCAGTGAGAAGAGAGAGACTCTAAGCCTAAGTGTAAAGATAGTATCTTCTCAGTAATATTTATCTCAGAGGATCTCTGGTTTTCTGCTTGCGAACGTGAAGAGCCATGAGGCTATGGGTTGTAATTCTTCCTTTCTCTTGTATAGAGTCATTGGCTTGTCTTTCACTTGTGCCTTAATTTAAGGTTTAATTTTAGCTGAAAATTTTTTGAACTCTTAAGTTTTCAATTTTTTTTAATTTTTATGTGCATGTTAGTGTAAGAAAAAAAAATAGTTGTAACTTCTGGCATTTAAACCTTAACTTTACCTCTTTCTCCATTTTCATGAAAATCTCTGGCTTCATCAGTAAGCTGTTCATCTTGATGAGTAGCATAATATATACACTGGGCCTTCCCCGGTGGCTCAGATGGTAAAGAATCTGCCTGTAGTGCAAGAGACCCACGTTGAATCCCTGGGTTGGGAAGATCCCCTGGAGAAGGGAATGGCTACCCACTCCAGTGTTCTTGCCTGGAGAATTCCACAGACAGAGAAGCCTGGTGGGCCACAGTCCTTTGGATCACAAAGAGTCGGACGTGACTGAGTGACTAACACACATGTAATATAACACCAGCTTTGGTGCTTAAATAATTTACATACTATATTAAAGTCTGTAATTGAGAATGAAAATAAAAGGTACAAACATCATTGATACTAATGCTTAGTATTAATAAATTTTCTTAGTATCATTGGATGTAGATTGTTTATATACGAGACTATTAATTGACAAGACTTCCACCAGTTTTTAAAATTATGATTTCTGTGGGTTAAAGTACCATGTAGTATTCAGAGAATTTAACTATGAATTTGTGAGATGAAGACTTGCTAAGCTTACTTGGATTTTCTGATGCTTAAGAGAGAACATCAAGGATAGGTTCACTTCCTGTTTCTCTGCTGCTCACTGGGCAGCATGAACCACATAATGGTTTCTGTTGCCCTGAGTCCTTTCACTCTCTGGGGAAGCCTGTGGACACCTCAGAATAATGCCTGTAAGTGTATATTGTAAAATATGTAGGTTTTAACAAAAACCAACTGTCTACAGTTTCAAAATACTTTTTAAAATGACAGTTCATGGAACTTCTGCAACTTACCTAGCATATGATATAAAAATATCTGAATTCTGCTAAAGACCAACTCACAGGTTCTGCTGTCAGTTTCTTGCTTACATACACAGCTGAAAGAAATGCTGGATTTCAGTTAAAGGTTATTGAAAAAAAGATGTAATTTTTTCTTTATCTACATTGAAAGTGAAAGTGAAGGCACTCAGTCGTGTCTGACTCTTTGCAACACTATGGACTGTAGCCCAGCAGGCTCCTCCGTCCATGGGATTCTCCAGGCAAGATACTGGAATGGACTGCCATTTCCTTCTCCAGGGGATCTTCCCGACCCAGGGATCAACCCAGGTCTCCCACATTGCAGGCAGATGCTTTAACCTCAGAGCCACTAGGGAAGTCAACATTAACAAATCCCATAAAAACCCCTGTTCTCAGGTATATATGTGTGGTTGGTTATGTATGTGTGTATATATTATTGTGGAGAAGGCAGTGGCACTCCACTCCAGTACTCTTGCCTGGAAAATCCCATGGATGGAGGAACCTGGTGGGCTACAGTCCACGGCGTCGCAGAGTTGGACACGACTGAGCGACTTCACTTTCACTTTTCACTTTCATGCATTGGAGAAGGAAATGGCAACCCACTCCAGTGTTCTTGCCTGGAGAATCCCAGAGACCGAAGAGCCTGGTGGGATCGCAGAGTCGGACACAACTGAAGTGACTTAGCAGCAGCAGCATCAGCAGCAGCATATTTTGTTGAGGTCATTTATTCAACAGATACTCATCCAGCATTTGACACACACACACACACACACAGAAAGACTATTTCAGATCTTCTTAGTGTGAGGGGGAAAAGTTGTAAGTTGTGGCATGTATACTTTATCTTTGTCCATTTTCATAAAAGTCTCTGCCTTCATCAGTAAATGGTTCATCTTGACAAGCCACACTTGAATACTTATCATACCCACTGTCTCTCATACAAGAACTTAATAAGTATCTCCAGGAATTTATTATAAAAAAAACTTTCATTAAATGGCCTTAATGCCACAAAACTTTGAGCCAAATTTGTTGCTTGATTGCAGAAATGAATTCAGATTATCTTTTATTTTTACAAATTGTAATGTTTTATTCTTATCTTTGCTAGGATCTGTTAATGATGGAGCAAGTGAAAGACTTTGCTGCTAATGTGTACGAGGCTTTTAGTACTCCTCAACAACTGGAGAAATGATTTTTTTTTCCTTCAAGAATAGCTACAGTGGAATTCAGTTACTTTTAAAAAAAAAAATGCACCGAATAAATCAACTATATATAGGGTAATGATTTGTTACCATAATGTCTAATAAAAATATATTCTTAAAGTCTTCATAATAAAATAGATTTATTTGGCATCTTAATATATTTTTTTAAAGCCATC
The DNA here is from genome assembly GCA_006408675.1 of Madoqua kirkii. Taxonomy (NCBI): domain Eukaryota; kingdom Metazoa; phylum Chordata; class Mammalia; order Artiodactyla; family Bovidae; genus Madoqua; species Madoqua kirkii. The sequence continues at coordinate 121,532 of SJYC01043116.1, forward strand.
AACAGACTGGTTTTTGTGGGCATATCTGAGTGTATACAGTGCAAATATCAGAATTGTTAATAGTTTGTTACATCATGGATATTAATTCCAAGTCAAATAATGTAAATACTTTATACTTTGACATTAATACTGAGGTAAAATCTGTTTGGGAAGTAGATATAAAGTTTGGAAAAAATGCTATTTAATCTTAAAGTTCATTGGACTGCAGTATACAGGAGAAAATCAGACTTTTCTTCAGTTAATCTTCAAAGAGATAAATACTTTGTCTTAAATATACCTGGTTGAGAACTTTCTTTTTTAATAGAAATCAGTTAATTTAACAACTAGGATTAGGAGTTCCCTGGTGGTCCAGTGGTTAAGGCTCCATGCTCCCCCTGCAGGGGCCACAGGTCCAATCCCTGTTCCCTGTTCGGGGAATCTAAGATCCTGCATCCCATAGCATGGCCAAACATAAGAAGGAACAACTGTGATCAGCAATTTTCTTCTTTACTGTTGTTAACAATCCTT
>SJYC01043117.1:0-94160 GCA_006408675.1 Madoqua kirkii
ACTATGTGGATCACATTAAACTGGAAAATTATGAAAGAGATGGGAATACCAGACTACCTTACTTTCCTCTTGAGAAACCTGTATGCTTGTCAGGAAGCAACAGTTAGAACTGGACTGGTTCCAAATAGGAAAAGGAGTACATTAAAGCTTTATATTGTCTCCCTGCTTATTTAACTTCTATGCAGAGTACATCATGAGAAACACCAGACTGGAAGAAACACAACCTGGAATCAAGATTGGCGGGAGAAACATCAATAACCTCATTTATGCTGATGACACCACCCTTATGGCAGAAAGTGAAGAAGAACTAAAGAGCCTCTTGATGAAAGTGAAAGAGGAGAGTGAAAAAGTTGGCTTGAAGCCCAACATTCAGAAAACTAAAATCATGGTATCTGGCCCCATCACTTCATGGCAAATAAATGGGGAAACAGTGGCTGACTTTATTTTTGGGGGCTCCAAAATCACTGCAGATGGTGATTGAAGCCATGAAATTAAAAGATGCTTGCTCCTTGGAAGGAAAGTTATGACCAATCTAGATAGCATATTCAAAAGCAGAGACATTACTTTGCCAACAAAGGTCCGTCTAGTCAAGGCTATGGTTTTTCCAGTGGCCACGTATGGGTGTGAGAGTTGGACTGTGAAGAAAGTTGAGCACTGAAGAATTGATGTTTTTGAAAGTCCCCTGAACTGCAAGGAGATCCAACCAGTCCATCGTAAAGGAGATCAGTCCTGGGTGTTCATTGGAAGGACTGATGTTGAAGCTGAAACTCCAATATTTTGGCCACCTGATGTGAAGAGCTGACTCATTGGAAAAGACCGTGATGCTGGGAAAGACTGACGGCCAGAGGAGAAGGGGACGACAGAGGATGAGATGGTTGGATGGCATCACCGACTAAATGGACATGGGTTTGGGTGGACTCCAGGAGTTGGTAAAGGACAGGGAGGCCTGGCATGCTGCGGTTCATGGGTTCGCAGAGTTGGACATGACCGAGCGACTGAACTGAACTGAACTGAAAGTAAAGAGGAGAACACAGACTTCTTTTCAAAATTTTCAGAATATAGTGATGTAATAGGTTGGTGGAAAACTGTATTTTGGAAAATGAGTGAATGTGTGTGTGATAGAGCATGCATCTCTTCCAGCAAAATTAACCCAGGATTTCATACAAGGAAATTTTGAGACTGAACAGGATAAACTGCTGACCATCAGAAAATTATCACCTGGAATCATCTGCGTCTGTAGAGTTGTGGCAGTTGTAGAGATGACAAGGTAAAAAAACCACATGTATTTGAATCTAACTGGCCTTAGACGTTACAAATTTGTGTTCTAATTGAATAGTAGGAGCCCTTTTATCTGAACCCTTTAGTTGTTTGGTTAATCCAAAAAGTCTTTTAAAGCAGGATATCATTTTTAAAATAACACATATATTCTTAGATATTTTAACTTAAAGTATAAGTCATCTTTATTTGTCAGTTATTTAATGTAGGACCCAGGTCCTTTCTACCTTTTCATTGTAGGTATGCTTATAAGTGTTCTCTGATGTGTCTTATACAAATCATATGTGTTATGTTATATAGTTGTACATGGGTACAGAATACTTGTGGATTTTTCATACATTTCTGGCCAGTCTTTTAGAACTCTTTTACCAGTAATTAACCAATATATTTAAATTGGGCATGGGGAAAGCAACACACTTTCATCTAGCTTTTCCAAAGTATTCAACTTGGTTTTCACAGAAACTACAACTCTTCACACTCATTTCATCTGCTTATGTAACATGATAAAAACATAAATTTATCATAAATTACCAAAGATAATCAGTTTGGTGACTGTGTTAGTTTCCTAGAATTGCTGTAAAAAATTACCACTAACTGTGTGTGTGGAGAAGGCAATGGCACCCTACTCCAGTACTCTTGCCTGGAAAATCCCATGGACGGTGGAGCCTGGTGGGCTGCAGTCCATGGGGTCGCTAAGAGTCGGACACGACTGAGCAACTTCACTTTGCCTTTTCACTTTCATGCCTTGGAGAAGGAAATAGCAACCCACTCCAGTATTCTTGCCTAGAGAATCCCAGAAATGGGGGAGCCTGGTGGGCTGCCGTCTCTGGGGTCGCACAGAGTCGGACACGACTGAAGCGACTTAGCTGCAGCAGTGTGGCTTAAAACTACAGAAATTTATTCTCTCACCATTCTGGTGCTTAGAAACCCAAAATTAAGGTGTCAGCAGGGCCATGTACCCTCTGTAGACTCCAAGGAAGAATCCTTCCAACCTTCCTTGACTCTTCCTGCTTTTGGTGGCCCCACATATTCAGCTACGTAACTCAGCAGCGTAACTCCAGTCTCTGCCTGTCTTCATGTTCTCATCTATGTGTTTGTGACCCCACGTCCACTATGATCTTACCTCAGAACCTTAATTCTTAATTGCACGTGCAAAAACACTGATTCTAAGTAAAATCACATTCTGAGCTTTTGAGTGCAAGTGAAGGTCGCTCAGTCACATGCAACTCTTTGTGACCCCATGGACTGTATAGTCCATGGAATTCTCCAGGCTAGAATACTGGAGTGGTAGCCGTTCACTTCTCCAGGGGATCTTCTTAACCCAGGGATTGAACCCAGGTCTCCCTCATTGCAGGCGAATTCTTTACCAGATGAGCCACAGGGGAAGCCCAAGAAAACTGGTGTGGGCTGCCTATCCCTTCAGCAGATCTTCCCAACCCAGGAATCCAACTAGGGCCTCCTGCATTGCAGGTAGATTCTTTACCAACTGAGCTATCAGAGAAGCCTTTTGAGTAGTTTTTGAGAGCTTCTGAGTAGGTAGGATTTATTAGGGAGTACCATTCAACCCTACAAAACCTGGTGGCTCTGACGGTAAAGCGTCTGCCTGCAGTGCGGGAGACCCCGGTTCGATTCCTCGGTCGGGAAGATCCCCTGGAGAAGGAAATGGAATCCACTGCAGCACTCTTGCTTGAAAATCCCATGGATGGAGGAGCCTGGAAGGATGCAATCCATGGGGTCGCTGAGGGTGGGACACGACTGAGCAACTTCACTTCACTTCACTGTTCAACCCACTGCAGTGACAAACGCAGCCAACTGGTGGTTGACATACCATTACATGGGCTTTACTGGTGGCTCAAGTGGTAGAGAATCTGCCTGCAATGCAGGAGACCCAGAGTCAACCCCTGGGTAGGGAAGATGCCCTGGAGAAGGAATTGGCAATTCAGTCCAGTAGTCTTACCTGTAGAAATCTATGGACAGAAGAACCTGTGGGTTACAGTTCATGGAATCACAAAGAGACACAACTGATCGACTTTCACTTTTCACTTTCAAATTGATTGCAGCAAGTGGAAACCAAGGTGAAGCATGTGCCAGACAGAATCCTGCTAACTAAAAACCTGCATCTTGCCCAGGCGTCAATTATTATTCTTTTCCAAGAAAATGGAGAGCATTTGATTCACTAGTGAGTTGGTTAAATGGAGATTACTTGAAACATTTATACTTTCTCCTTCAAACTTGTATAAATATGTTTGTTACTATGTATATATAAAAATTCGATATGAATGATTATTTGTTTGCAAGTTAGACAGGAAGGTTTATATCTAACCCTGTCTTTTACCTACAAAATAAATGAACAGCAAGCAAACTATCTGTCTTGTTTTCTGTTGTCCTAATTCACATTTATTTGATTAGTCTGCACTTTTAAAGTAATTGTATTGTTTCAATATGGCACTCATAAGAAAATGAGATAAAATCTTATTAAAGTGATATCCAGTCTAATAATCTAGTTTTGCTTGCCTTCAATATTTTTCTCGTTATTAAAGAAAAATCCAGTGTCACTGAAATTTAAAACAAGTCAGGCTTTTTGCCTGTATAACTCTGGGAAAAGAATCAGTTGTAGGGGATAAGAACTGTCGGGCGAGTGTGTGCTCCTTGGTTCTGTCTAGTCACAACAAAGATTTGGGGTGATGGATATTAAAGCCCTCGGCGCGTCACAGCTCTCGGGTCTTGGACAGACCGTGTTATAGCTCTCAGGTCTCCAATGGACCATGTCATATCTCTTAGACAAATCGGTGTTACAGCTCCATGTTACAGTACTATTTTATTTAGTGTTGTTTGTTCTACCTGAGGTCCTCACTCTGGTCCTCAGACCTTCCTTTGTTCTATTTTCATGGGCTTTTCTCTTTCTTATCTTTTAGCCACTGCCATTCTGGACTCCTGTTTCCTATTCTAACCACCTAATAGAACTGTTGGCTTAAACTAAGTAATGAGAGATCTGATTTTTAATTAGCCTTACTATGATTCTTGCCCTTCATACCAATGATAGTTCTAAGAATTTGATGCACTATTTAAAAATCCTTTTTACAAGTCCCACTTACAGTATATTTCACAGATAAGCAAGATATATGTTAAACTTAAATTTGATGTCTGATTCTGTCCCATATATAATATATGGTTATTAGCAAAGCATTTTATCAGCACTTCTGAATGCTGATCTGTATTTTATCATTTAGCTTCCTCATAGCTACCCATTAACTAAACCCTATATCTAATTATAATTTACTTAAATAGCTCCATTTTCCCTCTATATTCTCTATTTGTAAAGGTCATTATGGACAAGGTAGGAATTTAAATCACTGACAGATTTTCATCTCAAAACTATTTGCTTCAGATGACCTCACTTTTATGTTAAGATTCTTCTTCTTTTTCCCTTTTTTGTTTTTTCTTAGTCTAGTGTTGGGGATCATGTTAATCTGTCTTTACTGGACCTCTAATAAAATGGTAATTGGGATTTAGAACTCTTAAAGTACTTATTCATGTCAGTACTTTAGAATGGTTTTAAAATTTTGGTAGTTGTAGAAACTTCAGCTGTGAATAATTTTTTTAAAATATTTTCAACTTCAAGATGATTTTATAAAATAAGTGTGAATTTATTACTTCCCTGTCTACTTGAAGTGTCTACAGGGAACAATGAGATATCTGCATTTGATTAACATAACAAAATGGAGCCTGTAGCACTTTAATTAAATATCTAACCTTGTGGAACTCCATTTGTTAAGGGAAGTGAGTTCTTTAATCAGTGTTTCTTTATAGTTACATCAATATCAGTATTTTTGCATCATTCTTAGGGAAAATCTGAATACACAATAATTTTCAGAAAGGTTTTCAACTTCAATTTGCTTAAAGGCAAATAAATACAGGATAAAAAAATTTATTTAAATCGGACCTCAAATTAGCCCACCTACAAAAATAAGCCTACACCCTCACCTACCTCGGCCCAAAAGAACCCTGGAAGAATAAATACTAAAATATTAATAATAGTGACCTTAGTGATTTTGTCTTTAGGCATTTCTGTATATTTTTAAATATCTATAGTAAATATATCAGTTTTATTACCATGAAAGAAAAAGACAAAAAATTTTTTATAAAAGACAGTTACTGTAAGCATAAACATTAAGTCCAATTTATTCTATACCTACGACCCTTTGTTGTTGTTTAGTCACTAAGTTGTATCAGACTCTTTTGCAACCCCATGGACCATAGCCCGCCAGGCTCCTCTGTCCCTGAAACTTTCCAGGCAAGAATACTGGAGTGGGTAGCCATTCCTTTCCCCAGGGGATCTTCCCAACCCGGGGACTGAACCAGCATCTCCCACTTGGGCAGGTGAATTCTGCACCACTGAGCACCTGGGAAGCCCTTATTAATCTGCTGCTATTGCTAAGTCACTTCAGTCATTTCCAACTCTGGGACCCCATAGATGGCAGCCCACCAGGCTCCCCCATCGCTGAGATTTTCCAGGCAAGAGTACTGGGGTGGGGTGCCATCCCACAGATAGGGTGCTTAGCCCTCAATCACTCATTTTCTCACAGTTCTGCAGGCTGAAAGCCCACGATGGCGGGTTTGGTTTCTTGAGGCTCTCCTTGGCTTGCAGTTGGCCAGCTTCTCACAGTGTCTCTAAATGGTCTTTGCTCTGTGTGCTCCCATCCATGTTCTTCCTCTTCTTATGACTCCAGTCATACTGGATTAAGGTCCCACCCTGATGACTTCATTAACCTTAGTTACTTCTTTAAAATCTCCACATCCCATCCTTCTCCAGGGAATCTTCCCAGCTCGGGGATCAAACTCATGTCCCATGCATTGCAGGTGGATTCTTTACCGCTGACCCACCAGGGAAGCCCCACTGGGGCTTAGAGTTTCAAAATGTGAATTTGGCATTAGACATGATTCAGTCCTTACCACCACCAATTTCTGACTACAACAAAGATCCCCACCTCTGATTCACACATGGAAATAAATTCAGTGTGAAAAGAAATAGTAAAGTGCATTGGACAGTTAAAAGAGTTATGTGGGTAACTTAGGAAAGTCTTGGCCAATTTTACATTTGCTTTCTCCATGTGCTATAATTACAGAAACCTGATATACATTCTAGTCTTAGATATAACTGCATCAGAAGCACTCTACTGCTGATCAGGTCACATTAGTTAGTGCTAGAGCCCAGCCCCACTGGCAGGGCATCTGATGAACGGTTAGCTGAGGCAAGTCTACCTTAATGCCATTTTCCTTCAAAGGTATCCAGTGAAGGGGCTGTCCATGTCCCAGGAGTTTAACCTGAAATTTAAAACATACACATAAATGTCTTCAAATATGTCTCTGACTTCCTCACTGTATTGGGAAGAAGCAGTTGATACTTCTTAAAGAGCAATGTAGACAGGAGATTCATTGTTTTTACTTTAGTGGATCACAAGCTGCTTTAATTTATTATCCAAATGCATGTATATATCTCTCTTTTTCTTTTCTTACTCTTGAAAGTGTGCAGGATTTCAGGAAGAATCGTATAGACTGAATAGTGTCAGAGTAGAGAAAAATACTCTTGAACCAATCTGTACAACTAAGGCCTGCCTGGCTCTGAAACAGGATGTTCAGGGAAAGGCTCACCTTCCTTATCCAGCCACCCTCCCTCCCCAGATGGCCCAGTAACCTCCACTAATCAACAGTACATACGTGCGATCTATTATTACTGTAACTGTTCTATATCCTTAGTCTTACACAAAATGAATTTAAATAAGTAGTTTTCTATATATTTGTGGTTATTTTGAACCAGAATACTTTGTTTACCATGTAGAATAATACAAAAACAAAACCCGTGGACTTTCAAATAATAGTATTAATGGTGGCCAAAGCTTCCCTGGTGGCTCAGTGTAAAGAATGTGCCTGCAATGCAGGAGAAGCTGGTTTGATCTCTAGGTTGGAAAGATCCCCTGGAGAAGGAAATGGCAACCCACTCCAGTATTTTGCCTGGAAAATCCCATGGACAGAAGAGCCTGGTGGGCTATAGTCTGTGGGGTTGCAAAAGAGATGGACATGACTGAGCAACTAAACAACAACAAAGAGAACGTAGATAAAAAGGTAATGTTATGCCCAGGCCTCTAAGCTGCAGTTAAACATAACATCTGGGAAAAAAAAAAAAAAAAACACACCTCATATTTGAGCTCTTTATCTCCTTTTCTGCCAGATCAACCACAAGTATTAGAAATGAAACATGGAAAAATGGTTTAAGGAGAAGAATTTGGACAATTCACCTCCCATAAAACTTTTATTTCCTTAAAAATAAGTTATAAAATATATTAAAATGAACTCACTGCCAGAGCTGATGGCCACAACTGTTAGATTAACCTTTTGTTCTTGTTGTTTAGTCGCTCAGTCCTGTCTGACTCTTTGCAACCTCATGGATTGTAGCCCACCAGGCTCCTCTGTGCATGGAATTTCCTAGGCAAAAATACTTGAGTGTGTTACCATTTCCTCCTCCAAAGGATATTCCTGACCCAGGAGTCAAACCCTCAGTTAAACCCACATCTCTTGCATGGCAGGCAAATTCTTTACTGCTGAGCCAGCAGGGAAGGTTAACCTTTAACCTCCAAATGTTTTAAGCACTTAAAATAGTAGGGCCATGACATCTTACATTTATTCAGATGTGTTCTGGGGTGAGATGTCAGGGGAAGAATCTGAACTCCAGTCTTATGAAAAGAGTCATTTTTGGATGCATGCAGTGAACCTGAGCAACAGAGCATGACTGGAGGAGATGTTTTAATTGATAAGCATGGAGATGATGTAACTGTTTTATAGGCTTGGTTTTCTGGGGAATAAAACAAAATTTTCAACAGTTTTTGCCAAACACTGCCATCAATAAAGCTCATTTTAAAATTACTGTCATGAGATGTAAATGGAACACATATAAGGCTCACCTTGAAGTTAAGAGTTAATGTCTTCTTAGGGTGTTCTAGTCAGCAATTTAAAGGAACAATAAAGACAAAATTCCCTCTTACCTCTGTTGCCCCCAGAGTAGCTTTGGGCTGACCAAGGAAGAGCTGTCCTGATATGGGCCATTTGAGAAACATGGCATAGACCAACTTATCTTCAGGTTTGGATGTGTACCTGGTTAAGAAAAAAATAATGCATAGTAATATTTCTCATTATTTATGGGTCAGGTTCAGAATTTCTTCCAGCGATACCTCCATTTAGTAAATATTTACCAATGTTTTCTTTAATCGAGGGAAGAAAAAATAGCCCCATGGTAGCAATAAAAAGCACCCAAAAGGACTCTGACCCCAACTCCAGTGTAGTGTGTGGTGTGGTGGAGAAGTTCCCACATCACCAGGCAGTTCTCAGGTACCAGCTGGGCGCCCTACAGTTCGACTCCATTCTGACACCATCTACCCAGAGGCAGTGTCAGATTCCAAAGGGTCAGGGTTTACTCCTACCACCAGTCACGTGTCCGGATCGTCATGTGGGGTTCTGACCCACAGGCTATAGATTGGAGGTTCCTACAACCCCCTCCTTGAGTGCAGCTGATTTGCTAGAGCAGCTCTCAGAATTCTACTTCCTGGATTACAGGTCTTTTATAGAAGGATATATCTCAGGAACAGCCAGATGGAAAAGACGCACAGGACAAGGTATGTGGGGAGGGGCAGGGGGCTTCCACACCCTCCCCAGGGGCCCTGCTCTCCCGGCACCGCCACCAATCCAGAAGCTCTCCGAACCCCATTCTTTTGGTTTTCTATGGTAGCCTCATTAATCACTATTGATTAAATCACTGGCCATGAATGACTGTTTCAACCTCCAGTCTCTTTAAAGAGCTGTTTGGAAGCTGAAATGAACTGAAATACAAGAGGAGGGAGTTAGACAGTGGGATGATTCAGACTGAGATCATGAAAGGAGTACAAATATTGGAAATGTAAGGTCTAAGGTTCGACCAAAAGAAGGGGACAGGATTCCTAGAAAGAAGGAAGTACAAGGACTGCCTGCCTGCTAAGTCACTTCAGTCATGTCCAACTCTGTGCAACCCTATGGACTGTAGCTTGCCAGGCTCCTCTGTCCATGGGATGGTCCAAGCAAGAATACTGGAGTGGGTTGCCATGCCCTCCCCTAGGGGATCTTCCCAACCCAGGGATCGAACCTGCATCTCTTAAGTCTCCTGCATGACAGGTGGGTTCTTTACCACTAGCATCACTTGGGAAGCCCAAGAACTGAGGGGCCAGCAAATTAGAAGAGCTGTGAATATACACAATCAGAATTATATGAAGCATAGTTCTGGCAGCCCACTCCAATATTCTCTGGAGAATCCCATGGACAGACGAGCCTGGTGGGCTAAGTCCATGGGGTTGCAAAGAGTCAGACACAACTGAGCGACTAAGTTCTGGGGACAGCAACAGTGAGCCAGGGCTTAAACTCAAAGGATTTCAAAGATGGCCTTGGGAGTCTAGATAGCCATCTAAAGATGCAGCAAGGAGGGGAAACACACATGAACCTGTGGGGAGCTCTCTCCCCTGATGAGGCAGGGAGAGTGGCCACCTGGGCTCAGTGCAGTGGAGCCAGGCAACAGCCTTATAGAGATTGCTAAGTAGTTTGACTTTTATCTTTATTTACTGAAAGAGAACTGAATGGAATAATGCTTAGTAATTGTCAAGTCCCAGATCAGACACCCTCACAGTCAAATATAAACACAGAAGCAAATTCTAAAACCAAATATAAAACTAGCTTCTGTAAAATGAAAGATTGGTTCTGAGTTCTCATTATGGTTTCTGCCAGATCCAATATTCTAAAATTCTACAGTTAGGTGCTTCTGTGTAGACTGCCTTACTTTTATTTTCTTCAGTGAATTGACAGTTGAAGTCATAAGTTCAAAGAAGAGTATTTAGTCCAATCTTTAGGTATACGCTTGATCAGGTTGTACTCGCTTTGGTGATAACATGGATGAACTTTAGAACTTCACTAATACTGTGCTGTGCTGTGCTTAGTTGCTCAGTCATGTGACCCCAAGGACTGCAGCCCACCAGGCTCCTCTGCCCATGGGATTCTCCAGGCCAGAATACTTGAGTGGGTTGCCGAGGCCTCCTCCAGGGGATCTTCCCAACCCAGGGATCAAACTCAGGTCTCCTGAATTGCAGGGGAATTCTTTAGTCTGAGCCACCAGGGAGAAGCACTCTTATTTGCGTATGTTAAGATCCTACATCGGAAACCACCATATGCTTTTTATAGGAGATACTAGTTAAAATTTAGCCAATTGAGATAATTAATTTTAAAGAAAGTTCAGGTTTAGATTTATTAGAATATATTTTTCCTGCCCTATGGCACTTCCTGCTAATTTGATGAGATGTAACACCTGCAAAAGTTAAAATTTACCTGACTAAACCAAAAGTCTCTTTTGGATTAACCACCCAGCACTTTTTTTTTTTTTTCTGAATGACCTACAATTTTTGTAAAAAAATTTTATTTCTCCCTAAAATTTATCCACTGTTAGAAGGAATCTAGCGATTATTTCAGCTCAACTTGATAAATAATAAGTGTTTAGAATATGCTGATTTTAAGTAAATAAAATATTCTGTATAGGTGGGCATTCATCCAGTTTCCTCTTTATTATACTGTTCTCTTTATCTCTGAGAAATGTTAAATGCCTTCTTCTATCAAACACTACTTACCATACGTCTGGGGTGACGTGTCATTCTGGGATCTCCAAGCACAGGTTTCATAGATGGCTTCTCCATTGACTTTTAGCCAGGTTCCCATTTGCCTCAATCGCTCCTTAAAAATTGCAGAAATGGTGCCATCTTGTGTGGGTCCAATATTCATCAACAGATTTCCTCCACATGAAACTGTTTGTACAAGTTGCTTAAAAATTAAGAATAAATATAGTTCTTAGAGGAAGAAAACAATTCCATCATTAATCACTATCTAAGAGAACACACACAGAAAAAAAAAGTCATGTCCTGTGTTTACAGGCCATTGAGTCATACAGTTTAGAAAACATAATTCTCACACGTGTACACTATTACAAATATTACTATAATGGTCACCAGGCATTTTACTGTACCTTCACCAATTCTTCAATTGTGAGATAGTCAGAGATCTCAGCATTCCTCCTGTAGCCCCAGGAAAACTTGTCTATTGTCATGCAGTTTTCCCATTTATGTGGCAAAAGATGTCCTGGGTTATAGCGATCACTACATGTATAGTAGCCACCGTGCTTACAAATGCTACCAGCTCCCCAGCGGTCATTGGTGACCACTGTGTCCCGAACTGGGCTGAAATGAAAAGGATGATAAAAAAATTTACACAAAAGCAATGTCACTGAAAAGAGCGACAGTGAATGTGACTGAAATCCAGTATGACTGAAATCCACTCTTAGAAAATAACCACAGTTCAATATAATACAAACCCCATGATTTTGAAGTAAACTAGACCTGACGAAGTTGTAGTCCTGGCCTGTTACTTGCTAAGCTCCTTGTCTTAGAGCAAATGACCTAACTCCTCTGAGTAATCCATTTCTTCACCTGTTATTAGAACAGAACTTGGGCTTCCCTGGTGGTTCAGACAGTAAGGAATCCTCCTGCCACCGCAGGAGACACAGGTTTGATCCCTGGGTTGGGAAGATCCCCTGGAAGAGGGAAAGGCTACCCATTCCAGTATTCTTGCCTGGAGAATCCCACAGACAGAGGAGCCTGGCGGGCTACAGTCCATGGGGTGGCAAGGAATCAGACACGACTGAGCGACTGACACAATCTATGTAAAACACCTATGTATGCCCAGCACACACAGCACTTAAAAGAGTTTTACTATTATTTAAACGTTCTCCCCTGGTTTCTTCCTCTTATAATTGTGCCTAATATTGAAGATCTCAGCAAAATTGACTGTTATGGATGGAATTCACTGTGGCATAAAATATTCCCACAACATTATTCATCACAGCAGGTGCTACCTCCTGCACTGCTCCATTTAGAGGGGATCATTTTGGTTCACAAACTGAAGTGGAGGACTCCCAGTATTTCCTTTTGGAAAGGAGTACCTAGAGAAACTGTGGTTATGTACCAAGACAGGATTTCTCTGTGCGTCCTCTGTGGGCCCAGAGAACACTAGCAGGACTCTCCCTAACTTCACAGCACAATGCCAAGTACTTTTGAGATACAGATTTCAATTTGGTCCATATAGTGTGAGCCTTCTAGAGGAGCTTGTCAGAACTCCCTGTTCTAATGGGGCAGCCTGGAACATGCTAGAAAACAAAAGGAAAGAACAGGAAGAAGTGAAATGCTGACGATGAAAGAAGAGAGACAGACAAGGGTGACGTCCAAGCAGCAAAGATTATCAAAGGTAAGAGGATGCGAAGAAGCAATTAGAGGAACTGAAAAGCAAGCATGAGAAACAGTGATGGATAAACAGCATTGCCCCAGAGAGGTGATGAAAACGGGGACCTACAAAATTAGTCTTCAGAGTTCTTGATGCTGTAATTTTTTTTTTTTTAGTCTCAATTCAAAATCAGACTGTTGAGCTATATTTGACTCCTGACTTATAACTCTTAGGGCCTCCCAAGTGGCTCAATGGTAAAGAATCCACTTGCCAGTTCGGCCACACGGGTTTGACTCCTGGATCAGGAAGATCCCCTGGAGAAGGAAATGGCAACCCACTCCAGTATTCTTGCTAACTAATTCTTGTTAAGAATACTCCAGTGTTCTTGTAACTTTTGATATTTTGAGTAAATATTGATATATCTAATATGCATTATTTATAATGATTTTCTCCCCATGTCACAAACAAGCCTGAAGGGGAGCAAGAACTAATGTTATGCAGGTATTAGGAATGTCAACGACAGCAGTCTAGTAGCACACACACCTCTCATTGTACAGCCAGGCTAGGAAGTCTAGCTTCTCCAGTAGGTATCTGGGGCCCCTCCATCGCCATCTGACCACAGCACCTCTGGCTCATACTTGTTCACTAACTTGTAGAGCTCAGGCAGCATCTTAGACACTGGATACTGTCGTTTCTGGAACAAGCTGGATTTATCCTCAAGGAAGAGCGGATGAAACCACTCAAAAAGGGAGTAGTAGAGCCCGAAGCGCAGGTCAGTCCTGTTCCTAACAGCAACTGCAAGTTCCTTGACGATGTCCCTCTTCGGTCCCATGTCTACTGAGTTCCAGTTCCACGAGTACTCTGAGCCCCACAAGGTGAAGCCTGAAACATTATATTAAAAGCCTCTGTAAGCATATCAACTCTGTTCTAGTAAATGTGCGCCTATACCAACACCAAGTTATAAAGGCAGTACACATGACATATAAATCACTATTTCTACAAACATCTGTTTTATGACCATTTTTTCCTTAGTATACATTTTGCTTTCATGCAAGAAACAGATGAGAATTTTAAAAATATTTTTATTTATTTGGCTACACAGGGCCTTAGTCATGGCATGCAGGAATCCTTAGTTGCAGCATGTAAACTCTTAGTTATGGCATGGGGGCTGTAGGGCCCTGACCAGGGATCAAACCTGGTCCCCGTGCATTGGGAGCACTGAGTGTTAGCCAGTAGGGAGGTCCCTAACAAATGAGAATTTAAACAAAGTAGAACCAAGATTTTTTAAAGTACTTCTCAGGGTATCCCATTGTTGTTGTTCAGTGGCTAAGTCGTGTCCAACTCTTTGTGACCCCCATGGACTACTAGACAAAAAGCTCCATTAGCTCTCGAAGTTTGCTCAGATTTGTGTCCATTAAATCAGTGATGTTATCTAGCCATCTCAACCTCTGTCATCCCCTTCTCCTTTTGCTTTCAATCTTTTCCAGTGTCACAGCCTTTTCCAACGAGTCAGCTCTTCACATCAGGTGGTCAGAATACTGGAGCTTCAGCATCAGTCCTTCCAATGAATATTCAGGACTGATTTCCTTTAGGATTAATTGGTTTGATCTCCTTGCAGTTCAAGGGACTCTCAAGGGTCTTCTCCAGCACAATTTGAAAGCATCAGTTCTTTGGCACTCAATCTTCTTTATGGTCCAACTCTCACATCCATACATGACTACTGGAAAAACCATAGCTTTTGGAGTGGGTTGCCAGTGATTTTGGAAAAAACAAGGTCTGTATAGTCTGATCTTTCTCTGTATTCTCCCTCTTAGATCATAAGCTCCTGGAGGGACAGTGTGATGTCTGCAGTGTTCCCTGTTATATCCTCAGCCAATGGCTAGCACAAGGTCTAGTACAAAATCACAGTCAACATTAGCAGATCATAGCTGAGATGGGAACATCTTCCACATTCACCATTCTAAACAATGACTGTGCCTACTTACAGGGAAGAACCATAGATGTGCTCCTGCATGATTCCTGTCTTCTAAATCAAAGAGTATATTCCCTGAGCTTAGAGTTATTTTATTATAGTATGATTCATAGAACCCTGATAATCTATGTTCAGTAGTAAATCTCCTTGACCCTCATTATTCATTTAACCCAGGCGGGGGTAAGGTACTCTTCCCCAGTAGTTCTATACTTGAAATGTACCCACCATCTGTAATCTCATCCTACTCTAAAATCATAAGCTTGGATGTTGTGCTTTAAATTACCTAAAAGTGAATTATCTACCAACTAAATGGATAAGAAGAAAACAATTACATAAGTACTTTGAAATAATTCATATTTTAAAAGGAATTTGAGTTTAGATTGCTGGCTTTTCTATATAAAAATCATAGAAACACTATATAAATTGAATACTTAAGGAATAATATAAAAGCCTCAAAATCTTTAGTTAGGATCTAGGAACATGAATACATTGTTACTGTCCTACTAAAATCTAAAGCAATGTTTGTGAACCAACATACCTAAGGTGTTGGTGTAACACTTTACTTTTATAAATCAGGACAAGTATAATGCAGAAAGTGAATAAGAACTAAAGAGCCTCTTGATGAATGTGAAAGAGGAGAGTGAAAAAACTGGCTTAAACCTCAACATTCAGAAAACTAAGATCATGGCATCTGGTCCCATCACTTCAGGGCAAATAGATGGGGAAATAGTGGAAACAGTGGCTGTCTTTATTTTTCTGGGCTCCAAAATCACTGCAGATGGTGACTGCAGCCATGAAATTAAAAGACAGTTACTCCTTGGAAGGAAAGTTATGACCAACCTAGATAGCATATTCAAAAGCAGAGACATTACTTTGCCAACAAAGGTTCATCTATGTAAGGCTATGGTTTTTCCAGTGGTCATGTATGGATGCAAGAGTTGGACTATAAAGAAAGCTAAGTGCCGAAGAATTGATGCTTTTGAACTGTGGTGTTGGAGAAGACTCTTGAGAGTCCCTTGGACTGCAAGGAGATCCAACCAGTCCATCCTAAAGGAGATCAGTCCTGAATGTTCATTAGAAGGACTGATGTTGAAGCTGAAACTCCAATACTTTGGCCACCTGATGCAAAGAACTGACTCGTTGGAAAAGACCCTGATGCTGGGAAAGATTGAGGGCAGGAGGAGAAGGGGACAACAGAGGATGAGATGGTTGGATGGCATCACCAGCTCGATGGATGGGTTTGGGTGAACTCCAAGAGCTGGTGATGGACAGGGAGGCCTGGCGTGCTGCAATTCATGGGGTTGCAAAGAGTCAGACACGACATGACTGAACGACTGAAGTGAATTGAACTGAAGATGGACACACTCTTTGGATTCGTTTTGAAGATACTTTTAAAAGAGCTCACACTGGTTCTAAAGATGTTTATAGTAAGCTTCAAAGCACTGTCAGTGATATTTAAATTCTTATTCCATATGTCTCAACTTGGCAGGCCCTAATGTCTGGTGGTACTAAAACCACTTAGGGTCTTCATTTCAGTAGCACCACCAGAAGCTCACACAGTGGTCTTCCAGCCTAACTGGGCTCAGCAGGGTCTCCTATAGGCATGCAAACCTCCAACAATATGGTTCTAGAAAGTGTATAAATGTTCAGTTCAGTTCAGTTGCTCAGTCATGTCTGACTCTCTGTGACCTCATGAATCGCAGCACGCCAGGCCTCCCTGTCCATCACCATCTCCTGGAGTTCATTCAGACTCACGTCCATCGAGTCTGTGATGCCATCCAGCCATCTCATCTTCAGTTGTCCCCTTCTCCTCCTGCCCCCAATCCCTCCCAGCATCAGAGTTTTTTCCAGTGAGTCAACTCTTCTCATGAGGTGGCCAAAGTACTGGAGTTTCAGCTTTAGCATCATTCCTTCCAAAGAAATCCCAGGGTTGATCTCCTTCAGAATGGACTGGCTGGAATGTGGGCTACATCATTTATCTTCACAGCATGATTAAGAGTTGTTTTGCTGTGTTTTTAAATAAGCTAAGTAATACTTTCTACCATATAGCCTGGAGAAGTTCTAGGCATCAGGAAATCAACATGTCCTAAGTATCCATCTCAGCCTGAGAAACACCTGCAGGAAAAAAATCATTAAGCCACTGGAATGTGGTCAAAAGAAAAAATATCCTGATTCCTTATTTTGGGTTTTCTTTCTTTCCTCGTAATCCCCCATGCACCGCTGCAGAAAATAATGAGACAAATTTTTTATTCCAGTGCAAACAAGTCATCTAGTTATTTATTTATCTTTGATTGCACTGAGTCTTTGTTGCTATGTACGGGCCTTTCTCCAGTTGCGGCTGGTAGGGGCCGCTCTCTAGTCGTGGGGTGCAGGCTTCTCATTGAGGTGACTTCTCTTGTGGAGCTTGGGCTCTAGGGCACATGGGCTTCAGGAGCTGCAGCTTGAGGGCCTCTAAATTCTGGTTCAGTTGCCCCAAGGCCTGTGGGACCTTCCCCGACCAAGGATTGAATCTGTATCCCTGCATTGGCAGACAGATTCTTAACCACTGGACCATTGGAGAAGTCCAGATTATCTAATTACTAACATGCTGTTGGAAGAATAATAACATGCTGATGTTTCCTTGATCTTGTAGATACAGAAATGGTAATGGGTAGATTCTATCCTATTAATGTAAGATCACTTAATGGTTCATTTTATGTGTCAACTTGCCTGGGCCACAGGGTGCCCAGATATTTGGGTTAAACATCATTCAGGATATGTTCCTGAAGGTGTTTCTACACAAAATTAACATATGAATAGTTAGACTGAGTAAAGCAGATTGCCCACCTAAGTGGTGGGCCTCATCCAATCCATTGAAGGCCTAAATAGAATAAAAGGCTGATTAAGAAAGAATTCTTCAGACTTTCCTGGGGGTCCAGTGATTAAGACTCCCTACTTCCACTGCAGGGGGCATGGGTTCAATCCCTGGTCAGGGAACTAAGATCCTGTATGTCATGCATTGTAGCCAAAAAGAAAAAGCAGCAAAGTTTAAGGAGTGATGTTTTTTGTTTTTTAATTAAAAAAAAAAAGAAAAAATGTTTTCTCTGTATGTCTTTGAGCTGAGACATCAGTCTTTAACGTAGATTTGGACAGGTACTTGTGTTATCCACTCTCCTGTTCCTGATGCCTTTGGCTCAGACTGAAACTATATAACTGGCTGTCTTGGGTCTGGACGTCTCAGCCTCCACAGTTGCATGAGCCAGTTTCTTATGATAAATCTATACATATTACACTTCCTGTTAGCTCTGTTTCTCTGGAGAACCCTAATTCAACCACTCTGTTTCTTTTTAGACATTCTTCCACCATCTCCAATATTTCTGGGCATCATTACAGCCTTGCAATCCTGTTCCTTTCAGGTGGCCCGTGTCATTTTCATCAATAGCAAACTTTCCTCAACTGGGTCATGTAAGAGTTGGCCAAAAGCACCACCTTGTATGTTGGTCATAATGTAAGAAAATAGCAAATAATCCCCAGGGTACCTTCCCAGAATGCATTACAGAGGTGAGAAGAAAATGGAAAGAATGCAGTTCACTTGTAAACTTTGACCTGCAAACCACATCCCCCTTCAAAGGGCTTTAATAAAATCTTGCGTTATTTGGAAATTGTTAAATATGCATATAATAAAATGCGATCAGTTTCCATTTTTTTCTATATGTGGAGGGTACTTTCTGCATACTTAATGCTCCTATTTTTCTTTTTCTTAATGCTTCTTAATCGGGTGAAACATGTGATCTCTTAAATTACAAGCAAATGTCAGTAGCCACTTAGGACTGCTCCTAAGAGAAAACTCTGTTTTCATGTGGATGACCGTTCTCTAGTTTCTTCTTCCAAAAGAACTACTTCACATTTATAACCACTGTCAGTGTTTGCAGATGTTGTTCTTACTTACCTTCATGATGTTTGGAAGTTAAGACAACGTATTTGGCACCAGAAGCCTGTAAAATATCTGCCCACTGGTTTGCATCAAAAAATTTTGCTGTAAATAGTGGTCCAAAATCTTCATATGTGAAATCAGGAGGGTAATTATTTTTCATAAAGTCCACATAAGCTGGTATCTTTTCCTCTTGCCAGTACCACCTAAGGGGATGAAGGAAACAGCATACAAGCAGCATACACATGAACACTTGAAACACAGGTGTCCCTCAGTATTCATAGAGAATGAGTCCCATGTTTCTCAGCAGATACCAAAATCCGTGAGTACTCAAGTCCCTTACATAAAATGGCATACTACAGCCTGCCCTCCATATCTGCAGTTTGGGCATCTGCAGATTCAAGCAAACATAGATGAAAATTTCTGTCTGAGGTTGATTAAATCCAGAGATGCAAATCCCTTGAATACAGAGGGCCAATTATGTATTTATTGAAAAAAAACACATAAAAGAAGACCAAACTTGTGCTATTCAAGGGTCAACTATAATTCCCTTTACTAAAATTCTCCCTTATTCAGATGTTACTAAGATTCCCTTCCTAACTTCCCCATTTAGTCTGACTTCACTTAAGGAAAGCTTACATGAACTTCCATAGTCTTCCATCTATCCCTCTGTGAACTCTACTCAGCTTATCAACCAGAACAGTCTAAACAAGTCACCCATTTGCTCTTAATTCTTCACTTTTAGAATTTGCAACATGGAGCATACATATTTAGTCCTTTGTAACACAAATGATGAAGTCTTCGAAAGAAGACAAAGTGCATAAAATATAACATAAATGTATTATATTCGCTAGCAAGGAACAAGTTGGGGAGGAAATGACAGTAAAATTAAGAAAATGCTGTTATTTTAATATACTGACTCAGTCTTCAAGGATTACTGGTTATGTGCATTTATTCTAAGCAGTGGGGCCTCAACTGCCTAAGCAGAGCTTCAGAAGGAAAACAACACTGAAAACACAACTTTAAAGAAGAAAACTATTTATTTATTTATTTTGCTGCCCTGGATGTTAGTCCTAGCATGCAGGATCTTAAATTGTGGCATGTGAACTCTTAGCTGCAGCATATGGGATCTAGTTCCCCGACCAGCGATGGAACCGGGGCCTCTGCACCGGGAGTGTGGAGTCTTCACCACTGGACCACCAGGGAAATTCTCAAAGCATAATTTTTAGATAAACATTTTATATAAACAAGGCAGTAAGCCCATGGTCATGAAACAGATGCAAGTCCCCCCTCTGACCCATCTTTTATTCTTCCTTTCACTACTCCTTTCATAAGAGTGTTTTTACTGGATGCTAAGTTGCTTCAGCTGTGTCCGACTCTGTGCAACCCCATAGACAGAAGCTCACCAGGCTTCCCTGTCCCTGGGATTCTCCAGGTAAGAACACTAGAGTGGGTTGCCAACTCCTTCTCCAATGCGTGAAAGTGAAAAGTGAAAGGGAAGTCACTCAGTCGTGTCCGACTCCTAGCGACCCCATGGACTTCAGCCCACCAGGCTCCTCCGTCCATGGGACTCTCCAGGCAAGAGTACTGGAGTGGGGTGCCATTGCCTTCTCCGTTTACTGGATGAACAGATTCATAATCAGCACTAGATCTCCAAAGATGAGCAGGAGGGTCTTTCTGCTGAAAAGGCTTTGCTGAAGGACATACTGTGTCACAGGCACTCTTCTTTACCTGCCCAAGAGTCAGATACATACTTTCCCAGCTTCCATCACAGCTACCACATGGACACCTGATCCCTACTGGCCAATGGAACTGGAGGGGAAGCCAACTTGGGAGATTCTGGGAATGCTCTCCTCTCCAGTAGAAAGAGATGCAATCTGCCTTTGGACAAGGCTGTGTGACGTGATGCCTGCCACCATGTCACCATGCCAGGACAAGTCAACAGGCTGAGGATGACAAAGAGCCCAGGACTTTGATTTCATCACCGAGCCAAGTACTTCTAAATTTCTTATCATGTATAGTAATAAGCTCCTATTATTATACCTTTTATTTGAGTTTTCTGTACCTTCAAGTGAAAGCATCCTAATTGATCCATGATGCATTTTTATCTTTTAAATGGAACTGCAAAAGAGAAACTGGGAGAGTCAGAAAGTTAAAAGATAAGAGATTTCTATTTTTTTCCTAGCACATCTAATTTGAACCTGCATTCTCTATTATAGTCTAGAGTCACTTCTCAAATTTCATAGTAATAGAGATGAGAAGAAGCACTTACAGTAAACAGCCCGCCATTTATATTTGTTTTTGAGCTGCCATTAAGGATAGTCAAATATACTCATCTCTGCTGTTGACTGGCCCAGGTCAAATCAAGTGAGATCAGAGATTTAGAGGAGATAAAAAGGGAAACTATAGATAATTAAGAATCTTCTACAGGATTATTGCACTTCCAGACCATCAAAAATATACTCTTTTTTGTATGAGAATTATCTTTATTGTTTCAGGTCAAAACAAACAACTTTGTGTTCATTTGTAGAAAACAAGAAGTTAACAATTACAAAGAATAAGATGACTCAAAACTAATTGTTTTGTGCAGAGCACTAGTTTCAACTAACAAACATCAAATCCTCTCCTAGCATCAAATGTATATTTACCCAATCTCCTGGGATTCTCCAGGTAAGAACACTAGAGTGGGTTGCCAACTCCTTCTCCAATGCGTGAAAGTGAAAAGTGAAAGGGAAGTCACTCAGTCGTGTCCGACTCCTAGCGACCCCATGGACTTCAGCCCACCAGGCTCCTCCGTCCATGGGACTCTCCAGGCAAGAGTACTGGAGTGGGGTGCCATTGCCTTCTCCGTTTACTGGATGAACAGATTCATAATCAGCACTAGATCTCCAAAGATGAGCAGGAGGGTCTTTCTGCTGAAAAGGCTTTGCTGAAGGACATACTGTGTCACAGGCACTCTTCTTTACCTGCCCAAGAGTCAGATACATACTTTCCCAGCTTCCATCACAGCTACCACATGGACACCTGATCCCTACTGGCCAATGGAACTGGAGGGGAAGCCAACTTGGGAGATTCTGGGAATGCTCTCCTCTCCAGTAGAAAGAGATGCAATCTGCCTTTGGACAAGGCTGTGTGACGTGATGCCTGCCACCATGTCACCATGCCAGGACAAGTCAACAGGCTGAGGATGACAAAGAGCCCAGGACTTTGATTTCATCACCGAGCCAAGTACTTCTAAATTTCTTATCATGTATAGTAATAAGCTCCTATTATTATACCTTTTATTTGAGTTTTCTGTACCTTCAAGTGAAAGCATCCTAATTGATCCATGATGCATTTTTATCTTTTAAATGGAACTGCAAAAGAGAAACTGGGAGAGTCAGAAAGTTAAAAGATAAGAGATTTCTATTTTTTTCCTAGCACATCTAATTTGAACCTGCATTCTCTATTATAGTCTAGAGTCACTTCTCAAATTTCATAGTAATAGAGATGAGAAGAAGCACTTACAGTAAACAGCCCGCCATTTATATTTGTTTTTGAGCTGCCATTAAGGATAGTCAAATATACTCATCTCTGCTGTTGACTGGCCCAGGTCAAATCAAGTGAGATCAGAGATTTAGAGGAGATAAAAAGGGAAACTATAGATAATTAAGAATCTTCTACAGGATTATTGCACTTCCAGACCATCAAAAATATACTCTTTTTTGTATGAGAATTATCTTTATTGTTTCAGGTCAAAACAAACAACTTTGTGTTCATTTGTAGAAAACAAGAAGTTAACAATTACAAAGAATAAGATGACTCAAAACTAATTTTTTGTGCAGAGCACTAGTTTCAACTAACAAACATCAAATCCTCTCCTAGCATCAAATGTATATTTACCCAATCTTCCCAGTTGAACAAAGGTGCTAGTGGTTAACAGAACCTGCTTGCCAATGCAAGAGGCATAAGAGATGCGGGTTCAATCCCTGGGTTGGGAAGATCCCCTAGAGGAGGGCATGGCAACCCCCTCCAGTACTCTTGCCTGGAGAATCCCAGAAAACAGAGGAGCCTGGTGGGCTACAGTCCATGGGGTCACAAAGAGTCAGACATGACGGAGCAACTGAGCACACACAATATAAGATAAAGAAATCTGTTAATTTATGTACCTTGCTGTCAGGGGGTGTTCAACAGTAGGATTCCTGTGTGCTATTTCCTGTCTCTCATGGGCCCTCTGTTCCTTATCAGTTCCTGGTAACCGAACAAGCGGAGCGGCATGCTGCTCCCAGGACTGAGGTCACGAGATGGAATGCATGCATAGGGTCTCCTTCATTAGCTTTTCCATATGGTAAAAGTGATTATTTACGACCCTCTTTCTTTGATATGGATTGTCTTCTGGCTTTATGTCCTCTATTACTCCTTGTTTCCTTGGTAACTTGTAAATTCTGGTCTTTTGATCTTTATCTGAAGAAGCTACCTTGTAAAACAGTATATATACTCACACAGAGTTCAATAAAGCACCCTTGTTCCACCGGAGACTTGGGTCCCCATGTCCTTCCCTCTCTCTATCTCTCTCTCGTCTCTCTTTCTGTCTGACTCTCTGGAGCACGGAAGCCTGCCGAGCTCACTTTCCTGCCCGGGCTTTCAAGACCTCTTTGAGAGGACGCCCTGTGCCTACGTGAGTGGTACAAGCCCTGTCCTAGGGCTTTATTGGTTCTCTGCGTAACCCAGGGAATATCAGCCTCTTTCCTTCTTTCACTTTCTTATCATCGACTCCAGACCACCAGGTTCTGGTCCATTAAAGGACCGCAACACCTTGCTAATTGAGACATTTCAGAAGTAAATTCAAAATGCCTCCAGCACAAAACTTGCAAAGAAAGATTTATAATATCCTGAAGCAAATATATTTGGTAATACAGGTTATCAAACGAAAGAGTCTCATATTTTACAAACTGATTTCAAAAGAGTATATGAATAGTACTCCATAGCTTATGCATTTCTTTTACATCAGTTGGCCTAACTGAATAAGAAAAGTTATTGGTTGCACAAAGTCAGTGTCTTTACAAAAAGTGGTACAGTGTTTACAGTGTAAATGTTTACAGTGTAATACAATATATAATTTATACTCTGTATTGTATCAGCCAACTAAAAATTGTCACTTGCCATCTGATTCTATAAGAATGAAGTCCTTAGCCACTGTAGTTGCTGACTCTCAACACACCCTGAAAGGACAGGGTGGAGATTAGGAAACACTGCCAGAACAGCCTTTCAGATATTTTCAGAAGATTTTATGAGCCCAATTTCTTGTATGTTTCTCATAGCTAGAAAAGCACTAAAATCATTAAGGGAGAAGTCTGTTCCTGGTGACGAGCAGTGACCTTCTTGTGACTAGCAGTACCCTTCTGTCAAAATGTGTGCTGATTGCATATATCCCCTTTCACCAAAATACGACATATATACTGACCTCCGGCTTCCCTGGTAGCTCAGTGGTAAGGAAACTTCCTGCAATGCAGGAGATGTGGGTTTGATCCCTGGGTCAGGAAGATCCCCTAGAGAAGGAAATGGTAACCCATTCTAGTATTCTTGCCTGGGAAATCCCATGGACGGAGGATTTGGGGTCACAAATGTAGCCTACATTCCAAGGGATCGCAAATAGGACACAACTTAGCAACTCAACAATAACACACTGACCTCCACCCTTACCTCTTCAGGGCAGTTCCACAGAGCTCTCCAAGAGGCAGTCTCCTAGGTTACAGCCCTCATTTTGCCCCAAATAAAACTTAATTCACAACTCTCATACTGGGTGTTCTTTTTTATAGTTGTCATATGGAATATATATTGTATGAATTAAATTTTTTGTATATTATATATAATATATTATATTAAATTTTGTATATAGTATAACATAGGTTTAAATATTCATTGTTTATTTTCTTATCTTACTTAGGAATATATCATTTATGTGTATATATGTGTAGTATGCATACATATATATGTAGTAACATTTCTATCTTGAAGAACTTAACATACCTGAAGTATTTAATCAAGAAAGATGTGAGACACTTAAAGCTGTAAAGGTATGGCTCTCAAGGTAAAATCTAAAGAGCAATTTTTTTGTGCACCACTTTTCACATGTGGCTGTTGTTTAATTGCTAAGTTGTGTCCAAATCTTTCTGAGACCCTGTGAACTGTAGCACGCCAAGCTCTTCTGTCCATGGGATTTTCCAGGCCAGAATACTGGAGTGGGTTGCCATTTCCTTCTCCAGGGGATCTTTCTGACCCAGGGATCAAGCCAGTGTCTCCTGTATTGGCAGGGGGATTCTTTACCACTGAGCCACCAGGCAAGCCCACTTTTCACATTTTGTTCAGTCGCTAAGTTGTGTCAAGCTTTTCCCAACCCCATGGACTGCAGCATGCCAGGCTCCCCTGACCTCCACTATCTCTGAGTTTGTTTAAATCCATGTCCATTGAGTCAGTGATGGTATCTAACAATCTCATCCTTTGCCACACCCTTTTCCTTTTGCTTTCACTCTTTCCCAGCATCAGGGTCTTTTCCAATGAGTCAGCTCTTCACATCAGGTGGCCAAAATATTGGAGCTTCAGCCACAGTCCTTACAATGAATATGCGGGACTGATTTCCTTTAGGATTGACTGGTTTGATCTCTTGTATCCAAGGGACTCTCAAGAATCTTCTCCAACACCACAGTTCAAAAGCATCAATTCTTCAGCACTCAGCTTCCTTTATGGTCCAACTCTCACATCCATACGTGACTACTGGGAAAACCACAGTTTTGACTAGATGGACCTTTGTTAGTAAACTGATATCTCTTGCTTTTTAATATGCTGTCTAGGTTTATCATAGCTTTCCTTCCAAGGAGCAAGCATCTTTTAATTTCAAGGCAGCAGTCACTGTCCGCAATGATTTTGGAGCCCAAGAAAATAAAATCTGTCACTGTTTCCATTTCCCCCTATCTATTTGCCATAAAGGGACCAGATGCTATGATCTCAGTTTTTTTAATGTTGAATTTCAACACCTTTTTCACTCTCCTCTTTCACCCTCATCAAGAGGCACTTTAGTTCCTCTTCATTTTTGGCCATTAGAGTGGTATCATCTGTGTATCTGAGGTTGATATTTCTCCCAGCAGTCTTAATTCCAGCTTGTGATTCATCCAGTCTGGCATTTCTCATGATGTACTCTGCATATAATTTAAAAAGCAGGGTGACAACATATAACCTTGTCATAGTCCTTTCCCAGTTTAAACCAGTCCATTGTTCCATGTCCGGTTCTGACTGTTGCTTCTTGATCTGCATACAGGTTTCTCAGGAAGCAGGCATGGCGATCTGGTATTTCCATCTCTTTAAGAATTTTCCAGTTTGCTGTGATGCACCCAGTCAAAGGCTTTAGCGTAGTCATTGCAGCAGAAGTATATGTTTTTCTGGAATTTCGTTGCTTTCTCTGAGATCCAATGGATGTTGGCAGTTTGATCTCTGGTTCCTCTGCCTTTTCTAAATCCAACCTGTACATCTGCAAGTTCTTGGTTCATGTACTGCTAAAATCCAGCTCGAAGGATTTTGAGCATAATCTTGCTAGCATGTAAAATGAGCACAGTTGTGCGGTAGTTTGAACATTCTTTGGTGTTGCCCTTCTTTGGGATTGGAATGAAAACTGACATTTTCCAGTCCTGTGGCCACTGCTGAGTTTTTCAAATTTGCTGATTTATTGAGTGCAGCACTTTAACAGCACTATCTTTTATAGGATTAGCTCAGCTGGAATTTCACCACCTCCACTAGCCTTGTTCACAACTTTTCACATAGTGCTCTGTTAATAATTGGAGTTTCTTAGGGTTAATATTCTACAATCTTTTTTCCCCCCCCTTGGGCTACATGTGGTAACATTTTAAGGTTAAAGAGCCAGTGGATGCCCAAGTGAACAGAAGTCTCACATACCCATGAATTTATGGTTAAGCTCTCTTCGTGGCAGAACAATCGACGACAAGCAGCAGCAGAACAGCAACGGAGCAAGTCTGCATGCAGTTCGAGACAAGCACGGTTTAGGCCCAGAGCTTCCTCCTGCGACCCCCACACAAGCCCATTACTTTTCTGCTATTTTATTCTGTTGATGGCTGCAGAGTGATAAGAACACCGAGAAGTACAACTACCAAGAAGCTGAGAAGCCAGAGCCACATCAAGGGTCTGATCTTGCAGTCACCGGAAGAAAAATTCAGCGTTCACCCAGCACCAACCACTCACCCAGTAAATCATAAACGTAACACCCGGAAATCATGAACGTCACACTCGGAAACGCAAAGCGCGGCTCAAACAGCAGAAGGCGAAACTGACCAGAGACGAAACAAACCCGCAAAGGCTGGAGGTCTGGGTCCCGGCTGCAAGCCGGTGGGGTGCAAAGCGGGATTAGAGGAGACTGAGGGAGGCGCACTCACCAGAACCATTCGCTCCCGAAACTGGGCACGGAGAACACGCCCCAGTGGATAAAGATGCCGAACTTGGCCTTGTCGAACCAGGCGGGCAGCTGGCGGGCGTCCAGGGACTCCCAGGTCGGGTCGAAGGGCGCGGGGCCGCCCGCGGAGCCCGGCAGCGGCAGCAGAAGCAGCAGGATCAGCAGCGGGAGCGCCGGCTCGGGCAGTTTTGAGGATCGCATAGCCTCGCAGCCCCCGTCCTGGACGTTCTCCCGCGGCCTCCGAAAGCTCGTCCTTCCGCGTCCCCGGCTAAGAGCCGCCACGGTCACCTGACCAAGCCGCCTTGGAAAACAGGCGTGTGCCTCCCCGCTGGCATGGGAGTGGCCGCGGTTCGGGCCCTGGAACAGAATGACCCCAGAAGGCCTTCAGCGCTCTCTTGCATAACTAAGGAGGCCAGTATTACCCCAAAGCCTGCCCTGAGCCTGCTCCTCTCAGCCTGCTAGATTATCCTCTCGAGGGAGCAGAAACTAGTCTGGTTCAGGGACCTTTGGGAGCGCCTCTCCCCTCAAGCTGCATGACGCTTCCAAAAACCGCCCAGAAAAGGCACGCTACTGAGCAGCCTGGGTGGAATCGTGGACCTGGAGCCCAATGCGGACACTGCAGGCGGACCATCCAGCGGGGCGCACGGAAAAACCCAGATCATTCTCCCACCCACCCACCAAGATCCAGGGTGTGTTTGGAACTGTGGTTGTCAGTCTGTATCAGGTGAAATTCCACAAGTTGACAATTTAGGCTGGAGCTCCAGAATTTGCATTTCTAACCAAGTTCTACATGATGCTCATTTTGCTGGTCTGAACACCAAACTTGGAGAACCACTGCAGTTGAAAACAGTGACCTAAGACAGGTGAAACCAGTGAAATGAATGCTTGAGAAATCTGAAGTCAGAAACTGGGAATGATTAACCAAGGTTGAAAGCGCAATTCAGATGGGCTTCAATCCCAGCCAGAGCTCTGTCGACAAAAAAGACAAACAACTTGAGAGTTGCCAGTTAAGTTTTGTTGTTCAGTTGTTAGTTCAGTCCAGTTGCCCAGTTGTGACCGACTCTTCACGACCGATGGACCACAGCACGCCAGGCCTCCCTGTCCATCACTAACTCCCAGAGTCTACTCAAACTCATCTTCATTGAGCAGGTGATGCCATCCAACCGTCTCATCCTCTGTCATCCCCTTCTCATCCTCTGTCATCCCCTTCTCCTGCCTTCAGTCTTTCCCAGCATCAGGGTCTTTTCAAATGAGTCAGCTCTTCACATCAGGTGGCCAAAGTATTGGAGTTTCAGCTTCAACATCAGTCCTTCCAATGAACATTCAGGACTGAACTCCTTTAGGATGGACTGGTTGGATCTCCTTGCAGTCCAAGAGACTCTCAAGAGTCTTCTCCAACACCACAGTTCAAAGCATCAGTTCTTCGATGCTCAGCCTTCTTTATGGTTCAACTCTCACATCTGTACATGACCACTGGAAAAACCATAGCTTTGACTAGACGGACCTTTGTTGGCAAAGTAATATCTCTTCTTTTTAATACGCTGTCCAGGTCTGTCACTGCTTTTCTTCCAAAGAGCAAGCATCTTTTAATTTCATGGCTGTAGTTACTGTCCACAGTGATTTTGGAGCCCAAGAAAATAAAGTCTGTCTCTCTTTCCTTTGTTTCCCCATCTATTTGCATGAAGTGGTGTAACTGGATGTCATGATCTTTGTTTATTGAATGTTGAGGTTTTTTCACTTTCCTCTTTCATCAGGAGGCTCTTTAGTTCCTCTTTGCTCTCTGCTGTAAGGGTATGTCATCTACATATCTGAGATTATTGATATTTCTCCCAGCAGTCTTGATTCCTGTTCATCTAGCCCAGCATTTTTCATGATGTATTCTGCATATAAGTTAAATAAGCAGGCTGACAATATACAGCCTTGACATGAAAGTGAAAGTGAACGTTGTTCAGTAGTGTCCGACTTTTTGCAACCCCATGGACCATACAGTCCATGGAATCTTCCAAGTCAGAATTCTGGAGTGGATAATCTTTCCCTTCTCCAGGGGATCTTCCAAACCCAGGGATCGAACCCAGGTCTCCTGCATTGCAGGCAGACTCTTTACCAACTGAGCTATCAGGGAACATACTCCTTCCCCAATTTTGAACCAGTCTGTTGTTCCATGTTTGGTTCTAACTGTTGCTTCTTGACCTGCATACAGGTTTTGCAGGAGGCAGGTAAGGTGGTCTGGTATTACCATCTCTTTAAGAATTTCACACAGTTTATTGTGATTCACAAACTCAAAGGATTTGGCATAGTCAAAG
Organism: Madoqua kirkii; assembly: GCA_006408675.1. NCBI lineage: Eukaryota > Metazoa > Chordata > Mammalia > Artiodactyla > Bovidae > Madoqua > Madoqua kirkii. Next base: position 29,232 of record SJYC01043117.1, read on the forward strand.
GCTTTCCCTATATTGTTAAATTTAAGTCTGAATTTTGCAATAAGGAGTTCATGATCTGAGCCAAAATCAGCTCGTGGTCTTGTTTTTGCTGACTGTGTAGAGCTTCTCCATCTTCAGCTACAAAGAATATAATCAGTCTGCTATCAATATCGAGCATCTGGTGATGTCCATGTGTAGAGTTAAGCTTTATTTGGGGGAGAAATGAGGACTGCAGCCCTGGAGACACACCTCAAATAGCTCTGAAAGACTGCTCCAAAGAGGCAGTGAAAGTGAAGTCACTCAGTTGTGTCCTACTCTTTGTGACCACATGAACTGTAGCCTACCAGGCTCCTGCATCCATGGGATTTTCCACGCAGGAGGACTGGAGTGAGCTGCCATTTCCTTCTCCAGGGGATCCTTCCAACCCAGGCATCGAACCCAGGTCTCCCACATTGCATGCAGACTCTTCACCATCTGAGCCACCAGGGAGGCACTGGTGGAAGTGGGCGAAGAGGCAGTGGGTCAATATATAAGATTCTGGTGAAGGGGGAGCTCAGTGTAATCAAGAACTTACTTTACAAAAGGTTTTCTGCTCGTCAGGAGGAGCTGATGTCCCCATGAAGGGTTTAATGATTTTCTAGCCACAAAGAGATGCAAGGATTGGGATCATAAAATCAGTTCCTGAGAATATCTAACTATCTAGAGATGGTTGGATGGTATCACCAATTCAATGGATATGAACTCAGGCAAATTCCGGGAGATGGTGAGGGACAGGGAAGCCTCTTGAGCTGGGATCTCTAAGAGTCAGACGTGATTTGGCGACTTCCCAACTAAGGGATTAAACCCACATCTTTTACATCCTCTGCACTGGTTCTTTACCACTAGAGCCACCTGGGAAGCCCAGTTCAAGCACATCACATTTAATTTATCAATGCCAGCGCTCATCTGACAGGAGGCAGAGCTCAGGCAGGGAACGCAAGTGATGAGGAGCGGCTGTAAATACAGATGAAGGTTCACTAGCTAGCCCACTGCTCACCTCCTGCTGTACAGCCTGGTTCCTGACAGGCCACAGACCGAAAACAGTCCATGGGCTGGGGATTGGGGAACCCTGCCTTATGGGAATGCAGGGGGTCTGGAGCAGATTACCTCCCTCGTGCAAACCAGGAAATTTCAGACTGAATTATTTAAAATTCTACTCCTGAGAGAGGCTGAAACTGCTATTAGCTGATATTAAGTCTTGGTTGGGTTTAGCACAAGTGACTCCATTTGAGGCTGCTTGTTTCCTTTTAACAAGTGTTATGAAGGAACAAAGAAGAAAATGACAGTAAGTAGCTGTTGCCTTCATTCTCCTTTCTCTGCAAAGATATGGGAGCAGCAGCAGCCACCTGTCTCCCCAGGTATAAAGGCATTTACCCTCTTGATGCAGCGTTGATGGCTTCCCAGCACCACAGTCTGACAGGAGGGTTCCCAGTCTTTTCAGAGTGTGGTTATCTGTCGGGAGCCTCGTTAGGCATTACTGACAAAATGGAGGCACGGTCCCCAGCCCCTTCTCCTCATTCCGCAGGCAAGGATCCCAGGATGAAGGAGCTAGGCCTTGTAATTCTGACTTGTCTTTTCCTCTCCTCAGCTGAGTTGACTGAAAAGGAATATTAAGGTGCTTATTGTTCTTGAGAGGAGCATGAGAAGGCACAAAGCCTTCTGCAGCATTGCTCAGAAAATAATTCATAAAGTTAATCATTGACATTTGTTCAAGGACTTTTACAAAAAAGTGTCCCAGGATGCGCACATAGGCCGCAGCCTGAGGCCGTGGGAGAGATTGATATCTGAAGCGTATTTGCGAGAAGAGTGTTTATGGCAAAGGAGTTTACTGAATTTAGGGCTTAGAAATAATTAAAACAGAAGTTAAAGATTTAAGGAATGTTGTAAAGTTAGCATATTTTACTATAGCTTATCAGTTCAGTTCAGTTCAGTCACTCAGTCGTGTCCGACTCTTTGCATTCCCATGAATCGTAGCACGCCAGGCCTCCCTGTCCATCACCAACTCCTGGAATTCACTCAGACTCACATCCATTGAGTCAGTGATGCCATCCAGAGACATTATAGCTAGAAGTCTTTTTAAGAGATAATGAGCTCAGGATGTTAGGGGCAAACAGGACTTAGGAAGATAAGTAGTAAACTGAGGAATTTAGCATGAGTTACAATGTAATCACAAGTTAACTATAGGACTCATTAGAGAAGATAGATAACAGATGATAAGGTTGATTCAGAGAGAATCACTGAAGCAGGAACTCTGTTTGAGGAGCAACAATGATTTATGGCAATAATAAATCTGGGAGAGGGGGAACTGAAAATGTCAAACTTCTGGCCTAATGCTTTTGTAAAAGTATAAAAGAGAATTTTAACAGGCAGTCCATAGAAAAATGAGAGGCTGTCTCATTCGCCGACACCGTTCATCTCTTCAGGTTGAATGCCTGGCTGCTGGAGTTGGACTCCAGCAGTTATTCTGGGAAAGACAATCTGAGAATCCACTGGACATCATTACCAAGCGCAGCAGCCCCAGCTAGTGAAAAAGCAGGGTGATCATTTTCATTTTCTAGTCTTTGATCCTAAGATGATCTAGTACCTCAGTGGCCCCTTGAACCTCCAGGGTACATTTGAACAAAAAAAAAAGAAACGGACCTTTAGTCACTGTGCCTTGACATCCCTTGAAACAGACACTTGTATAATAAATGTAAAAGCCATTTTTCACAGTGACAAGAAGATTGTGAACTCTTAGAGGGACAGTAGACATAACCATGGCGACAAGACACGTGGCCCAGTCTTCTCATCAGTCATCCTTTGCCCAAGTGAACTTTACCTTTCGAAAGTTTTCCATCTTCCAGGCAAACTTCCTTTCTTGTGTAATACGTTATTCTGTCTTGGCACTAGTGGTAAAGAACTTGCTTGACAATGAAGGAGACAAAGAGACACAGATTTGGTCCCTGGATCGGGAAGATCCCCTGGAGGTGGAAAAGGCTAACCACTCCACTATTCTTGCCTAGAGAATCCCATGAACAGAGGAACCTGGTGGGCTATGGTCCATAGGGTCAAAGAGTGGGACATGATTGAAGCAACTTAGCACACAGCATGTATTTCAGTTAAAGACTGCAAATCAGACCTTCTGATCTGCATAAAGGCCACTGGATCACTTACCATTTCACTAGAAAGCAAAGAACTTTTTTTTTTTTAGTTAATAAGTACAACCTTATCATAAAAGTACAACTTCTGTAGGAAATACTGAAAATAGATGCAAGACTTTCCCCAGTGCCCTGAGGAAACATAAGAATCCTAGAATGCCAGATGGGAACCATTGATGAAGGATTTGGAATGAATAGGAAATAGATTTATCTGAAAATAAAGAGATGCTACTCAAAATATACTTTTTAAATGACTGAGAGGATGAAACATTTTAGAACATGGTCACTGATGGTGAGATGTATGTCCCATTTTATAATATAATGCTTTACAAAGCTACAGCCTTAGCACTTAAAGCTACTGCTAATTGAGCAATAGAACATTACCACCCAGGGGTTAAACTTTGTATTTAAAGGTTTTGATAGAGAATCCAGGTATCTGAGAGACAATAGATGTCTTAAGTGTGCTTGACTCATCTTGGAAAGCTTTGGGCCTCAATGGGCAACACAATTAAGGGGCAACAACCCCATCGTGTTTGTCTGAGGTCACCTGGAGGCAGCAGGTGGAGAAAGTAGAAGGGTCAAGTATTTATCCCTTGTAGCAACAGGTGGGGCCACCACGCTGGCAGCCACGTGCTGGGGAGCTGCTGGTCCTTGGGGTGCTTACCATGGTCACTGCTCCTGATCTCCCAGAGGGAAAAGGCAGCTCAGCCAGCCGTGGCCAACGCCTACTGCTGCCAGAAGAAGCAGTTGGGCTGTCGACGGCTCAGGGACTGCCGAGGCTGGAGCTGGTATCTGAGTGAGGCTCTCGAGGATACATTCTGGATCTCCATATGGGAGTTGGGTGGCTGCCAGAAGCCAGTCTTGGCCGTTCCCAGAATTCCTCTGAAGTGGACAATGGAAGAAGTGAAACATTTGCCCCACGCTGTCATCAGCATGGAGCCTCTCTCTTGGAAACGCAGAAGTAAAGCGTTCAAAACAAACTGAAAACCCACGCCATTCTTTTTATGGTGAACAAACCAGCCTCATGGTAGAGACAGCATGTGACATGGGGAAATAAAATCCAGACTTTTCCTGGCCTGAGGGCAGGGAGTAGAAGGAGGAATGAAGGGAAGAGGCCAGGGGTCTCAGAGGGGGCAGAGGAGCAGCATAGCGCAGAGTCTGAGAGCATGGATTCCATAGTCAGCCACAGGATGCTCGTCCTGGCTCCCTCCTCGGCTCCAGGATTCTGTGGTCCTGAGAGAGTCATCCAGCCTTTCTGTACCTCAGTTTCCACACCTGTTAGATATGAACTAACAGATAATAGTACTTCTTCCTCATAGGGTTGTTCTGAGAATTAAGCCATGCAAAGCACATATTAAGCCTCACCTAAGTGTAGATGTGTTTTGCATATTAGGGTCATTATATAGGTCAGATAAATATGGGGTGACTAAGAGGGGCATTTCTGTCCTAATTCCCACTTAGGACTCGAGAGGAAGCCTCTAGCCTGACAGGCAAGTTGAACTAGATGGACCCTTGTTAGATGGAGAGAGCTGCTGTTTTAGATTTCCTGGGGGACCTTGATACTCCAGTCCTGATGTAGACAGGACCCAGACGTAGCAGAGAACCTAACAGGAAATCTGACTCCTGTAACCTCTGGGGCCTCTGTGCCAGGAATTTGGGATCCACAGCCATATCTTAGAGGACTCCAGCATACCACTGAGAGCTGAGGTGGACCCGACAGAGACCAGGTCATGAATTATGGCAGCTTCAGGCTTCATGTAGGAACATCTAAAGAACAAACATTGCACTCAGGGACCAGAAGGGGCAGGGGCTGCAAGCTCTTCCTGGTGCCTGGAGAACGGTGCCTAAGCCTGCCAGCTTAGGGAGAAGCAAGGAGTGGAGAAGCATCGGAGATACTGAGCTTAGTGTTGGGACTGGTTGTTGTTTGGTCACTAAGTCAGGTCCACTGCAATCCGATGAGTCAGTTCTTTGCATCAAGTGGCTATTGGAGTTTCGGCATCAGTCCTTCCAGTAAATATGGAGGACTGATTTCCTTGAGGGTGGGCTGATTAGATCTCCTTGCAGTCCAAGAGACTCTCAAGAGTCTTCTCCAGCACTACGGTTCGAAAGTGTTGGGATAACATTCCTCAGTGGGACAGTGGGATGCATAGCCATTCACTGTGGACACGGCTGGAAGCCCCTGGGAACCTGAGTTCTGCACCTGGCTCCTGGGTAAACAGACAGGATGAGAGGTGGCTGGTTCTGAAAAGGCTGCCTTGCTCTGGTCTTCTCTGAAGTGGCACTTAATCCTGGCAGCTGAACCTGGGTCTCCTGCATTACAGGCAGATTCTTTACAGTCTGAGCCACCAGGGAATCCCTTTTTACCCAAAAGGAAGCCTAAATATTTCCTAGGTAGGCTAATTTACAGGATTTGTTTCCCCGTAATCCAGAATGACAAGTAATTTTGCTCACCAACCAACTAGTGTGTGTACTGAGGGTGTGGGGGTGGGGATAGGCTGGTCTACAAGGCAAACAGGTTGACTATTAACAAAACAAGAAGCCACATTTCCTCTGGATGGCTTTGGGTGGCCCCTGTAATTTTATGACCCTGAAATGCAGTCAAGCATCAGAATACGCAATCCACTTGTCTCCATTGGAAAATGAACGGTCTGACTAGCATCTGTGCTTGGAGGACCAGTTCAGGAAGAAGTAGTCTCTACCATACATCGGGTCTCCTTTCTTGTGGTCTTCCGTGGGTCAGAGCAGAGGGTGGAGTTTCCACAGCCCTGGTGAGGTGGGAGGGAATGGACCACATCTTCAGAGGAAGGGAAGCAGAAAAAAAAGGCAAGGAAATAACAGAAAACTGAAAAAGGAGCGGGCAAAAGGGAGAAAGGAGACATTAAAAAAGAACTTAGCAGGGAGGTCTTTAAAAATAGTACATTAAAAAGGTAGCAGAGGAAATGAAGAGTGCCTGAAATAAGAGTCAAAAGGAACAACGATGTAAAGAAAAGCAGACAACGCGTAAGAACAGCAAGTGGCAAGAAGGACGAGAGGGATTGAGAAGAGGGACCCAAGGCAGTGCTCCAGAAGCAAAGCAATGTGAGGAACGAGGGGAGCATCTGAGAGGTGAAGGATGCTGAAAGCCCAGAGGAGGCCAAGGGTACTTGGAGGAAGCCTGACGGGCGAGGTAGAGGAGAGTGAATGAGGGGGAGATGGGAACCGAGGTGAGTGTGGGCAGGAAACCTGGGGATGAGGCGGTGTGGGAGGGCTGAGGAAGACAGAGGAGGGCAGTGAGGGCTCTTGCTTTTGGAGGGTAGACCCAGAGCAGCAGGATCACCTCCTGCCGGGCTGTGCTTTCTCAAGGAGCCGCCTGCCCTTACCAGAAACGATTCAGATGGTGCATGAAAGCTGTCAGGCATTTTTAAGGACAGCAGTATAGTCACTTTACAATGCTGTGTTAGTTTCTGCTGCACCGAAAAGTGAATCAGCTCTACATAGACATATATCCCCTCTTCCTTGGATTTCCTTCCCACTTCCCTGGTGGCTCAGAGGTTAAAATGCCTCCCTCCAATGCGGGAGACCCAGGTTTGATCCCTGGATTGGGAAATCCCCTGGAGAAGGAAATGGTAGCCCACTCCAGTATTCTTGCCTGGAAAATCCCATGGACGGAGAAGCCTGGTAGGCTACAGTCCATGGGGTCGCAAAGAGTCAGACACGACTGAGCAACTTCACTTACATCACCACGGAGTAGAGTTCCCTGTGCTGCTGCACAGTAGGTTCTCACTAAGTTATCTATTTTATATATAGTAATGTCACACAAGCATTTTTATTCTAATTTCTTTTAACTGAAGAGCGAAGGTTCTGGTGCATAGTGTTAGGCTGAACTCTGACTTTCCCGGGCCCTGGGCACTGTTGCCTTCATGGGCCCCTTCCTCCTCCATAAAATAGATAAATAAAGCATATGTGTTATGACTGTGCTGGGTTAAAGGCAAATATGTTGATATTATATATTAAAACATTTTTCTTTAGTCTAAAATATTTTTTTTCTTCAGATTTTAGGAGAAGCTAAAACATTTCTGTGGGTCTCTATGAATATGATGGTCCTGGGCACTGTGCCTACTACCCTGATAGATAAGTCAGCCTGGAGAACATAGAGACACAGGGTAATGAGCGCTAAAAATATACAAAGAGATTAGATGAAACATCAATACTAATGTGAGCCAGGGTAAGTGCACTGGAATAGCAATGGCTGAATGTGGTGACCATGAGAATTCCATGATCACATGGAAGGGGGTGTTGGAAAATGCTGTTTAGTGATAACTATGTGCTGGGCATTCTTCTAAGTATTTAAAGATACATACACAGATATTTCTCTATCTACCTATATCTATTTATCAATCGATCGACCCATCTGTATACATATATATAGTTTCATTAAAACCTCATGGGTGCCTGCCTGCTAAGTTGCTTCAGTCATGTCTGACTCTTTGCAACTCCATGGACTGTAATCCATGAGGTTCCTCTGTCCGTGGGATAGTCCAGGCAAGAATACTAGAGTAGATTACCATGCCCTCCTCCAAGGGATCTTCCCGACCCAGGGATTGAACCCTTGTCTTCTGCAGCTCCTGCATAGCAGGCAGATTCTTTACTGCTGAGCCACCGGGGGAGTCCTAAGTCCTCATAAGGCATTTTTATTATTCCCATTATGCAGATGAGGACAAGAGGCACAAAGAGGCTAAGAACTTGCCTAAACTGATTAGGGCCTGTGTTTTTGACCATCATGCTCAATGGAGGAGCGCTACTTGAACTCTGGTTCTGTATAAATGAAATATTCTGTTCAGTCTTTCATTCGTTTATTCCTGACACCTTTATTTCATTAGGTGAATATACACTTCATTAGCCCCTGTGCCAGGCAATGAGCTGGGCCCAGCAGATGCCACGAGGAAACGGACAGTTCTCTCCCTCATATGACTTTGTCTGTAGTGGGAAATACGGACATTGAACAAATGACCCAGATATAATATTGCAAACTGCAGTACATACCATGAAGTAAAGAACACGACGCCAGCACATGGCAAGGAACCCCAATCTAGTCTGGCTTCCCTGGGGAATTAAAATTAAGAACTGAGGTCTCTCAAACATAAGTTAATTAGGTAGACAGACAGTAGCAAACGTGTTTCAGACGGAGGCCAACAGCATGGGTGTTGTTGTTAGGCCCCTTTACGTCAAGGGCCCAGGATGGAAAGCCAGCGCTGAAGAAGCTTCGGAAAACTCTGTTGCCCTCCAGAAGCAGAGTCTAATCCGAAGAGAGAAAGAAACCACAGAGGTGAGCCACGGTAGCAGCACAGCTATGTGGAGCATTTGCGTGGTGGAGGGAAAGTAAGTACTGGGGTGGTGGTATTTTAAGTAATAACCTAAGGGTAAGATGGGTAAGGAAGACTCTAGAGGCCTCCAGTAATTTTCACATGAGGCAGGCAGAGGATCTTACCCATTTTTAAAGCCCCGAGGACTATTCACTTGAGTATCTGAAGACACTCAGGAGACCAAGTGTCAGTCCTGCAGAGTCTAAGAAAGAATTTTCTTCTGACCTTCTGATAAGATGGGGCTTCCCACGTGGCGCTAGCGATAAAGAATCTGCCTGCCAACACAGGAGACATAAGCTTCTTGGGTTCGATCACTGGGTCGGAAAGATCCCCTGGAAAAGGGCATGGCAACTCACTCCAGTATTCTTGCCTGGAGAATCCCATGGACAGAGGAACCTGGTGGGCTATTGTCCATGGGGTCGCAAAGATGATCAGAGCTGCCTGTGAGGCTGCATAGGTGAAACCTGTATCGCTACGGAAGATTCTAGCATGACACACTGGTCAAAATATAGAGAAGCCAATGTATGCAGTGGTGAGGTCATCTGAAGAGATGAGGTGCCCAACAGATGCACCAAGCAGAGAGCCCTTCCTCATATTGTTACCTGTAGGATTCCTTATCTAGGAATAAAGATGGTGGTGGGTGTCACACACATGACTGCGATCTCTGGAAGCCTCTGCTACTGCTGCTAATTCGCTTCAGTCGTGTCTGACTCTGTGCAACCCCATAGATGGCAGCCCACCAGGCTCCCCCATCCCTGGGATTCTCCAGGCAAGAACACTGGAGTGGGTTGCCATTTCCTTCTCCAATGTGTGAAAGTGAAAAGTGAAAGTGAAGTCGCTCAATCTAGTTCGACTCTTCATGACCCCATGGGCTGCAGCCCACCAGGCTCCTCCATCCGTGGGATTTTCCAGGCAAGAGTACTGGAGTGGGGTGCCATTTCTTCAGGTTACACGTGCTTTAATTTGTTTCCTGGGGGTCCCGGAGGCTACTCTCCAGGTGGAGGTGCTAGGCTGGGCTCTCCTGCAGCGGACCCCCCACGCCAGCCCTGCAGACCCTCGGGAAGGGCCATGTCCTCCTTCAGGCCGCCTGTGCCCTCCACGAGCTCCTTGGAGGTGGTCTTCTTGGCGAACGGCCGTGGCCCGAGCAGCTCCACCATGTCAGCCCGCTCTAGCACCTCTGGCGAGGAAGCTTGCAGCCCTCACTCCAGGCTTCACAGGTGCTGATACCTCTAATGTTTGCAATGAAGCCGCCCTGATCGCCGCCCACCACCTAAACCCCTCGGTCGGGGAGAAGCACTTCAAGCAGGCCTTGAGAAGGAACAAGGCCTTGAGAAGAAGACACAGGATCCTGCAGCTTGGCGAAAAGATGACGGTGGCCTACCACGAGGCTGGCCACGCGGTGGTGGGCTGGTTCCTGGAACACGCAGACCCCCTGCTCAAGGTGTCCATCATCCCCTGGGGCAAGGGACTTGGCTATGCCCAGTGCCTGCCCAGGGAGCAGTACCTGTATACACGGGAGCAGCTCTTTGACTACATGTGCGCCATGCTGGGCAGCCGCGTGGCTGAGCAGCTCAGCTCTTCTTCAGGCGGGTCACCACGGGAGCCCAGGACGACCTGAGGAAGGTCACCCTGAGCGACTATGCCCAGATCATGCAGTTCGGGATGAGCGAGCGAGAAGCTGGGCCAGGTGTCCTTCGATCTCCCACGGCCAGGTGAGGCGCTGGTGGAGAAGCCGTTCAGCGAGGCCACGGCCCAGCTCTGTGAATGCTCGCACCCTGGACCTGCTCACACGCTGGCGCCAGCAGGTGGACAAGGTGGGTAGGTGGCTGCTGGAAGCCTCTAGATGGGGCCATATCCCAGCTCTCTTCACAGCACAGTCTCTTCATCCTTCAGTATTGATACTTCTGTAAAGATCAGTTAAGCTGACGTTATCTGATACAGAACTCCTCAAATGTTCACTCCAAAAAGTACAAGTCTCCCTCAAATATCCACATGAGATTTATTCTCTATATTTTATATATTTTCTCATCCCCCCCCCCACAGGAAATTTACAATTTAAACCATGTAGCTATTCATTAGCAAGGAAAATGGAATTATGAAAATGGAACATTCAGTACAGTGTTCTAAAAACTACTATGAAATCGTCTTGCTTATTTTTGAAGGCAAGATCCATAGCTAAATCCTTATATATCAGCTACTGAGCAACATAATAAATGAGGAACTCCCAGGGCTACCTTACTTTTGTACAAAATGTTGAAACTCATTCTTATACATATGGATCCATCTTCAGAAAAACAGAATTTTTTCATTTACTCTTTCTTCTTCCTTAAGTGTAGGGTTAGGTCCTGTCTTTATTTAAAATTTTGATATTTCATTCGCAGTGTTTTGCTTGTTTGTATCAATTCTGCCTCAATAGCTACTTATCTTCTTGGCAGAAAGCTTACAGCTGTGCCTTGTCTTGAGGCACGGCCAAAGACAAAAGGAAGAAGGAAAGTGGTTGGGATTATCTGGATTACACTGGATGAGCCCAGTGTAATCACAAAGTCCTTAAATAGGGAAGAGGAAGACAGGAGAGTCAGAACCAGAGGGATGGCATCATAAGAAAGACTTGACTGGCCATCGCTATCTTTGAAGATGAACGAGAGTCAACAGTCAGAGAAGGCTCACAGCCTCTAGAAACTGAAAAGTGAAAGGACATAGATCCTTCCCTAGAGCTTCCAGAAGGAACACAGCTCTGCTAAGCCCTTGATTTTAGCTCACCGACACCTGTTTTGGACTCTGACCTCCAGAACTATAATAGACTTGTGCTGTTTTCAGCCACTAAATTTGTGCTAATTTGTTCCAGCAGCAACTGGAAACTAATCACACATGTGTGCTTAGTTGCTCAGTTGTGTCCAACTCTTTGCAACCCCATGGACTGTAGCCCACCAGGCTCCTCTGTCCATGGGACTTCCCAGGCAAGAATACTGGAGTGGGTTGCCATGCCCTCCCCTAGGGGATCTTCCCAACCCAGGGATCAAGCCCACATCTCCTGCCTCTTCTGCACTGCAGGTAGATTGTTGACCTGCTGACCCATCAACGAAGCCCGCGGGACCTCTCTGAATTCTCAGGTACTGGTTCGTGGGTTTTCGAGGTGGTAGCTCTCCACTGTCCCTTCCTTTGACTTGCATGTGTAGCTATCACCCAGAGGGCCTAGGGGCTGTGTCTGGATTTTCAGAGCGCTAGGTCTTTACAGTTGGCACTGTTAGCTCTCAGTGCGACCATGTCCTCCTCCCTGGGTTCACTTCCTTCAGTTCAAACACAGCCTTCTCCAGAATTCTGGATGGACTGGGTCACGGCTAGTTCTGGAGGCTGGGACCTCACAGATTAGGAACATCTGTTTTGTGGGGTAGGAACACTTTTCCTTGTAAACCCTCGAGACACAAATGGTCTAACTAACCATCTCTGATGACTGACTCAGAGCTACTCACTATTTTGTGAAGGAGGATTATCTTGAGTGCTTCCAGGAGACCCCATGGCTCCATAGAGGAGGCTATCTTCAATACAGCCAAGCTTCTTGACCATTCAAGGGGCCATATGTACCTTTCTAAAACCGGGGATAGTTCTAGAAAATGCTCCAACTAATTCACGATGACAAAAAAGGAGATCAGTGGTGGCCCAGGGCTGTGGACAAAGGGAGGAATGGACTGCAAAGAAGCAGGAGGAACCTTCTGGCCATGATAGAAACAGTCAGTATCTTAACTGTGGCCATTGCACCGCGTGTCCACCTGTCAGAATTCATCAAATCATACATTGAAATAGACACAATGTATTGTATGTAAATTAAACTCAGTGAAGTTGATTTTTTAAGGTAGAAGGAATACTGCCCAAAGGAAAATCAAGGGACTCAAAAAAAAAAAATTGTCCACAACACAGAGAATAAAGTTGAGTAAGACTTTTTTTTCTTTTTACCCTCAAACTAAAAGTATGGTGTAGCTAGTGGCTTTCTGCATGAAGTTAAAAATTTTGCTTTGGTAGATAGGAAAAATATCCTGCCACAATAAATGCTTTAAAAATTCTTAGAAGGGCTCATGTACCCCTTCTCCCTTTGGATTCCCTCCCATCCAGGCTGGTAAACAATATTTAATTTGCATCTTGTCCTGAGTTAAATAAGAAACCAAGAATGCTTACTGCTTGGTACACATTGTTAATGAAATAAATACTGAATAAATGAAATAAAGGATATCATAAAAAAAACTTAGAAGGGTGATTATATATTCATATGCTAATTTTTAATACTATGTATCAAATGAAAAGCCAACTTCACAATTAAGAGTGAAATTCCAGAGACATTCTCATTGGATTAAGACAAAAAAATGATATTTGTTATTACTGAATTTACTGGGAATTCTGGTTAAAAAAGTAACATATCAAGCCTAAATAAGAGTTTTATTATTAGCAAGGAGGAGAAAGCATCCCCGCACCCTCTTCTTTCTTCCTTTCCTCAATCCATCCCTCCCTTCTTTTTGTAGATGTTGTCATTGTGTGTGTGCTGAGTCGCAAAGTGTCCGACTCTGTTAACACTCTATGGACTGTAGTCTGCTGGGCTCCTGTGTCCATGGGATTCTCCAGTTAAGAATATTAGAGTGGGTAGCCATTTCCAGGGATCAAACCCGTGTCTCTTTATGTCTCCTGAATTGACAGGCAGTTTCTTTACCACTAGCACCACTTGGGAAGCCCAGATGATATCATTATAGACCCCCAAAACCCAAGAGAGAATCAGCTAAAATCTCTCAAAGCTAAAAAGAATTCAATAAGGTGCTAGGTTACAAAGATATAAAAATCAATAGCTTTCCTGTACACATAAAAACTGTCTTTAAAAAGGAAAAGAATATTCCATTAACAAAAGCAACCTCACAAAAAAATGAAAAATAGAAACTGAAATATAAACAATGAAGTGGGTAAATACATTTTCTACAAATATGAAAAATAAGTACTCTTCTTAGTCTACAAAGTGCTCATACAAATCAATAAGGCTAAAATTCCTGCAGATAAACAGAGAAAGTGCATGAACAACCATTTCACAAACAGGAAGTGCAATAAAGATATCAAACAGGTGATTGAAGACACCAGACTTTTAAAATGCTAATTGTAACAACAGATGCTTACCATTTTCTTTCTTGTCAATTTAGGGGGAAAAAAAATTTTTTTTAATTTTATGGCCAATGCTGGCACAGTATGATGGGTCCTCTCAAGCACCATCTTATGAGTCATAATGTGAATTGGATACAATACTTCTGGAAGGCAATTTACTTTGTATCTTAATTGTGTTGCATTATAGTTTTTAATTTTTATGAAGTCAAACTTATTGATTTTTTTCTTATTATTTCTTCCATTACTCTCATTTCTAACCACTGCTTTTCTGTCTCATAGTCTCTTCTAACTTTTTATGGTTTGTGTGCATGCGTGTGTTTGAACATTTAACTCTTCACCCCGTCTTCATTTAGTGTATTAGTGAATGTGCCAAAGGAAATTTTAAACAGTAGTTTCCATACACTTAGGAAAAATTTCAAACACTGTTCCCAGGTTAATTCCCATCGACTTGTAATGGTATGATAGACTGAGGTGTAGGTGCATTTCAGGCTTTTCAGGATTCCACATTCTGCCCCACTGGCCTGGCCAGGGTTTGGGGTGTGTGGTTGGAGCATGGGTTTGGAAGCCAGACTACCTGTCAGCTTTAGACTTGAGACATTTTGCTTATCCTTTCTGTGCCTTTGTTTTTCACCCTGAAAATAGTGCTAGTAGGTCCCTGTCTTGTAGGCTTTTTTGTGAAAATTAAATATGTTATACATCCAAAGCACTCAGAGGGATGCTTGGTGTATTCTGAATGTTAAATAAGTCTTAACAACTCTTGATAAATGAGTACCAAATTATTTTAATTATTATAGCTTTATCTCATTTTAAAAATATTGAATAAAACAAGGTTTCCTCATTTCTATTCCTTAAAAAAACAGCTAATTTTACCACTTATTTTCAAGCCCCAAATCTTGCAGTGAGCCCTGGATCACTCCTTTTCCCTCACCACCCCCTCCCCCATCCTCAACTCATCAGCCCATGCATGCTAAGTACAGTCGTGTCCGACTCTTTGTGACCCTATGGACTATAACCCACCAGACTCCTCTGTCCATGGGATTCTCCAGGCAAGAATACTGGAGTGGGTTGCCATGCGCTCCTCCAGGGGATCTTCCCGACCCAGGGATCGAACCCACATCTCTTATGTGTCCTGCATTGGCAGGTGGGTGCTTTACCACTAGTGCCACCTGGGAAGCCTCAACTCATTAATACTTCCATTTAAAAAAATCCAGAATTTATTTTTAATGTAATTCAGAGCATGTCATTCCTCTGCTGAAAAGCTTTCATTAACTTCATTCCACTTGAATTAGTGGAGAGTCTGAACCCCTTTTCCCTCCCTTGGTCACCTTTACCCCACCCCCATCCTGGACAACTTGCTCATTACATCCCAGCATTCCTGGCCACCTTCTTGTGGCTCATTCTTCCAGAAGAGTTTTTACATTTTCTGGTCCCTCAGACACGACTGAGCGACTTCACTTTCATTTTTCACTTTCATAAACTGGAGAAGGAAATGGCAACCCACTCCAGTGTTCTTGCCTGGAGAGTCCCAGGGATGGGGGAGCCTGGTGGGCTGCTATCTATAGGGTTGCACAGAGTTGGACACAACTGATGCGACCTAGCAGTAGCCTGTAATGGACTACCCTGTTGGTTCAGACAGTAAAGCGTCTGCCTACATTGCAGGAGACCTGGGTTCAATCCCTGGGTTGGGAAGATCTCTTGGAGAAGGAAATAGCAACACCCTCCAGTATTCTTGCCTGGAGAATCCCATGGACAGAGGAACCTGGCAGGCTACAGTCCATGGGTTCACAAAGAGTCGGACACGGCTGAGCACGCAGGCACGCATGTGCTCTTCTTGGTCCCTCAATGTGTACAAAGGTCACATCTTCAGAAAGGCCTTCCCGGACTATCCTAGACAAAGGAGCCCTTCTTCCAGCTGCTTCCTATCAGATCCCCGATTAATTTCCTTCAAAGTACTATATCTGTGAGAAATGACCTTGTTTGTCAGTCTCTTTTTTCAGCCTCCCCTGCTGTTCTCCCTGGTCCCGGGTGAGCTCCCAGAAGCCTGCCCCCTCAGTCCAACAGACCCGGCCTTCAGAACAAACCGGGAGGCCTGCTCTTCTGAGATTCAATGTAACAGAAAACCTGTTGAGAAGTTACATTATCTTGTTTCTCTTCAGGGCAATCGCATCCAAGAATAAGGGTAATTTTTATCTACTCCTCCCCCTTCTGGAAGTCCAAGCTTAAAAACAAACAAGCCAAAAATCTCAGAGTCCCAAAGACAACCCCCACACCGACCCCTGTTTTTATTGTCACTGTTGTTCAAATTGTTTTGGTTTTTCTACCTCTCACTCCCACGAGCATGCAACTGGAGATGCCTCAGGAAGGTACAAAAAAGAATTTTGTCTCCCTTCCAGAAGGGTAGACCTTTGCTTCCTGGGAGCCACAGGATAGCATTTTAACATTAAAAACAAAACAAAAAACCACTTTTTTTGTATGTGAGGACAAGGCTTCCAACCTGCTCTCTGTTTGCTGGAAGTGTTGGCCATTCAAGAGAATTAGGCTGAATTGTTCCAAAAGGAAAGAAAACTTGGTGGGGTTTTTTCCTTTTTTTCTTTTCTTGAGGTATAATTTATACACAGTAAAGTTCGATCTTCTTAGCATACAATTCTATGACTTTTTGACAAATACAGCTGCTTACTCACCATTACAATCGAGACATAGAACAGTTCCCTCAGCCAAAAAATGTCTTCCCTTCTGTCCGCTCCCAGCAACTGGCAACTGCTGCTCTGTTTTCAGGCCCCATCATTTTGCCTTTTCCAGAATGTCCCTGAAGCGGAGCAATAAAGCACAGGGCCATGTATGCCCATTTTACATAGCAGAATGCCTCTGAGGTTCTTCCACGCTGTATGTACCAGTAGTTCACACATTTATATTGCTGAGTACTATTCCACTGGGTGGATGTATTTATTTGGGTTGTCTTCAGTTTTGGGAGATGGTGAGAAAAGCTACTGGAAACACTTGCTCTCACGAACATGAGTTTTCATTTCCTTGGACAAATGCCTGTGAGTGGAACTGCTAAGGCACCGAGTAATGTATATTTCACTTTATGAAAATTGCCGAACTGGTTCACAAAGTGGCTGAGCCCTCTTGCAATCCCACCAAAAACTGGGTTGAGTTGACAGTTGAATTGACAAAGACCTAATCCTCAGGTGTGCTGGACCCTTCCACTCCCACTGGGAACGGGGTTGAGACACTTGACATCTGAGTGATGGACACCTTGGCACTGTCTCTGACAGTCTCTAAGGAGTCAGGACACGGAAGGAGTGGCTTCTGTAGATACCAGGTATCCTGGATACAACATGCTGAAACCTTGGAGTCTAGGTGAAAGAAGCCACGGTTGACCTTGGCAGTCACTGGACTAAGAATCGGGATAGTCCCCTCCTATCTTCATAAACCCAAAAGCACTAAAGTTTTTGTTTGATGCAAGGAGCAGGAAGGAGTTTTGGAACATGTCTTTCAGGTAACCTTTGTGGATGGAGCTGAGCTGGATATGATTTATGGAAATAAAGAAATATGATGCATATCCCCAATGTCTTAATGCACTGAACGTCATTCATTGTGCTCAGCACTTTAGATACATTTTGCAGTCCTTAAAGCAAGCAACCTAGTATCCTAAGGAGAAACAGCATTTGGGATTCAAAACTAAGGACCAACTTTGGCCTCTCTCATAAAACAATTTCATCTCCATCTTCAGGTTTAAAATAAATCCAGGGATGTCCCTGGCAGCCCAGTGGTTAAGACTCACTGCTTTCCCTGCATGGGGCAGGATGCCTAGTCAGAAACTAATATCCCACATGCCTTGAAGCATGGCCAAAATAAATAAATAAGATGCCTACATTAAGAAAATAATGAAATAAAATAAATACAAATAAAAAACTTTTGTAGAACCATCAAACCCTATACCAGAAGAAACCTTAGAGGTCATCAAAACTGATTTCCTATTTCTTCT
This sequence comes from Madoqua kirkii, assembly GCA_006408675.1. NCBI lineage: Eukaryota > Metazoa > Chordata > Mammalia > Artiodactyla > Bovidae > Madoqua > Madoqua kirkii. The sequence continues at coordinate 46,850 of SJYC01043117.1, forward strand.
TGTTTTTGTTGTTTTTTTAATATGACGTATTGGAGAAGACTCTTAGATCCAACCAGTCCATTCTGAAGGAGATCAGCCCTGGGATTTCTTTGGAGGGAATGATGCTAAAGCTGAAACTCCAGTACTTTGGCCACCTCACGTGAAGAGTTGACTCACTGGAAAAAGACTCTGATGCTGGGAGAGATTGGGGGCAGGAGGAGAAGGGGACGACTGAGGATGAGATGGCTGGATGGCATCACTGACTCAATGGACGTGAGTCTGACTGAACTCCAGGAGTTGGTGATGGACAGGGAGGCCTGGCATGCTGCAATTCATGGGGTCGCAAAGAGTTGGACACGACTGAGCGACTGAACTGAACTGAACTGAATGCAGAGCTGGTAGCTCAGACAGTAAAGAATCCACTTGCAATGCGGGAGACCTGAGTCCAATCCCTGGGTTGGGAAGATCCTCTGGAGAAGGGCATGGAAACCCACTTCAGTATTCTTGCCTGGAAAATCCCATGGATAGAGGAGCCTGGAGGGCTCCAGTCCATGGGGTTGCAAAGAGTTGAACATGACTGAGCAACTTTCACAAGACAACGCAGACCTGCTTTCACTATATTATGGTCCTTTACCCTCATTTCCTTTGTCACCAACTCTTTATTATGTGGATTCCTCACCTTTCTGTTATTTCATTTTGACTTTGTATCGTCCATTCTGATCTTTGCCACTTCTTTTCTGATATTACTTTGGTTACCTTTTTTTTTTTTCCACTCATGGAGATTTTATCTACCTGTAATAAGAAAACAGTTATGACCAGGAAAGACACTATTTCTAATGCCATGTATTTTGGAATAGTATTTCCTAAGGAAACATATATACTGTATTTTTGTGTGTGTGTTTTATATATAAAGGAAAAGGAGAAGGCAATGGCAACCCACTCCAGTATTCTTGCCTGGAGAATCCCAGGGATGGAGGAGCCTGGTGGGCTACAGTCCACGGGTGGCAAAGAGTCCAACATGACTGAGCGACTTCACTTTCACTTTCTATATAAAGTCTGTCCAATCAGTGGAGCTTTGTATATGCTGGGGGAAGAGACAACAACAAAATAACAATTATAATAATAATCCATGTGCTCTCGCTGACAGCAGGGTGTACTAAACAGAGATAGGCAGACCAAACTAGTTGATACATTTTCATTTACGTCTTTTATAATCTTACATAAATCATAATTTTTATAAGGGTAAAACAAATATAATTTTGGTGAGTTAAACTGCTTTTACAATATGTAATTAAAAGTAATTCCTTTTTCATCTTCAATGTTTATTTTCAGCCTTCAGAAATGATATTTAATGAAAAGAGCAGAAAAAATAAAATAATACTGAGCAACTTTTTGCTTTGAAAAATGGAACGTTCTTCCCCTCTTTTTATCAGTCTGTCAAATAGCTTACATTTATTAAGTGCTGGGCAGAATATTGTCCTAGGTGCCAAGAGACATTGCTAAGGAAATTGAAATCTTATACGAGGAGCGAGATAAGATCAACAAAACTGGAAATAAACAACCCCCTTAAAAAATATGATGTCTCATTATTTTAGGATGGCACAGACATAATGGCATTTGAAAAGTGAATCCTAATCCACTTCTTGTCTACTTTTCAGGCTCAGAAATTAGCTACTTTCCCTTCCTGTTCTCCAGCTATTACAGCACCCTGAGGAGCCCCACTGTCTCAAGTTTCTGTGTCCTTCAAATGCCTGCCCACATCCTGGGTGCCTGGACATCTCAGGTGCCTCTTCCTCCAGGAAGCCTTCCCTGATCCTCCCCCTCAGACAGGCTAGGTGCCTACTCTTGTGGGTTTCCATAGCACCTTCCATGATTGTTAATGTTTGTTTCCTCAAATAGACTCAATTAGCTGATTCATTGTTAGCTCATCCAACACACAGCTGGGTGTCAGAACAAAACCCAGGCAAGTACTTTCTGCCCTGAGGCAGCTCATGGAGAGTTGGGGAGATAGGTTACCACCCCAACAACTACAGTCCTGTGTGAAAAGGGATCTAACAGAGATACACACGGAATGCAATGGCACTGTTCAGGAAGGGCCTTCGCCTGGCTCTGAGTTCAGGGAGGTATCAGGAAAGCTTCGTGGACGGAGAGACACTTGACCTGAGGCGCCAAAGATGAGTGATGGTCTGTGAGTGGGACAAAGTTAGGACAGGTGGGGGATGATGCCACACGCAGAGGAAATGGGGGTGCAAAGTTACTGTTAGGAGAGGAACGGGGAGCTTCACAAGGTCTGGACACTAGAGAGCAGGATGCGAGGAGCAACGGCAGAATGTAGAAGTCCTGATATGCCACTTGGAGGAGCAGATGCTTGAACACGTGGCATGGATACTTGTTCTGAAGGAATGTAAATGGGGCAGCAGAAAGTCTTGTGAGCATTTTGGAAAGATCATTCTAGAAATGAGGAAGAGAGCAGAGTGGAAGAAAGTGAACCCAGAGGCAGGGTCTCTTCCTTTAAAGGAAAAGAGAAGATGAAGTTTCAAGCTGAAGACATGGCAGTGAAAGCAGGCTGGGAACCCTAGAGATATTTATTTTAGAAGGAGAATGGACAGAACAGACAGACTCATGGAGGAGGAAGAATTTGGCTCTGGGCACACAGACTGCCAAGTGTCAAGGAAACTGCAAGAAGACAAGCCCTCTTGGATTTGGGGATCTAGAGACCAGGAAACCAGCCAAGACTGAGGGAGAGACTTGGGAAGGGTCTCTTGGAAATTTAAAGCTAAAGGTAAGGTTTCCCTGGGAAAAATATGCCAGGTGTGAAAAGAAGAGAGCTGATGCTGGACCCCTGGGGAGCACTGGATAAGAACAGACAGGAAAAAAGAGATCTGAGAGGAGGGAGCAGGGAGACAGAGAGGCAAGATGAGTGTCCCAGAAACCAGGGACACAGAATCCAGAAAAGGAACAAGTGGTCCAGTGTGTCAAGAGCTGCACAGGAGTCAGACCTGAGAGGTCCCCAGTCCATTCAAAGAAGCTCAAAGAAGCTCATGCAGACAGCGTAGGCAGAAGCCACACTGTAGGTGGTGATGGGATGAGGATGGGGAGAGGGGACTACAAGAACAGGGACAGATGCTGTTATTTCTAGAAGCGTGGTGGTGCCTGGCCCAGTGTTTAGCCCTCAAGAAACACTTCAACACATGATGACTAAGTGAAAGTTGAAATGATTAACTGCTGACTAATGAACAAGGGAAGATTTCATGTGTTCTGGAATATTTTGTGGTTGTTGTTTGGTCGCTAAATTGCGTCTGACTCTTTTGGGACCCCATGGACTGCAGCCCTCTAGGCTCCTCTGTCCATGGGATTTCCCAGCCAAGAATGCTGGACTGAGTTGTTTTCTTTCTCCAGGGGATCTTCCCAATCCAGGGATCAAACACACATCTCCAGCATTGGCAGACGGATTCTTTGCCAATGTGCCACTAGGAAAGCCCTCTGGGATATTCAGTAATTCATTTATTTGGCATCAAAAGAGATGACATACGGGATAAACCCGAAAGGGAGAGTCAGGAGGCCTGGCGGGACAGTGAGGGTGCCCATGTTGTGAGCAAAGGGGAGAATCCGGGGAGGTGAGACCAAAGTGCAGGGAGAGAGGCAGGTGTGCCCCAGAAGAAAAGCAGCTGGCAAGGGGAGCTAACCCCTGGGAAAGTGGACGAGCGGGGTACAGACAGCATCACTGGGTAATAACATAGGCAGGACAGCAAACGATGATGAGAAATAGCTTCGTAATCTAATGGCAGTGACAGGGGAAAGTGGCAAATCCTTCCCACGGCCCTTTCAATCCCACCAAAAGACCTATCTCCTGAAACACCGCACGTTGGTGCACAGACACAGGCATCTTTTTTCTGTCCTGAACTACACAAGGTATCGATCGAGGCAATAACACTTGAAGCTGTGTAAATTTAAGGAGGTGGGGAAATAGGAGATACTTAGAGCAGGCCCAGACAAGCATGGCTGACTTGTGGAAATGGACCTGTTTTTGGAGAGTTCTCACAGCAAGGCTGGGGTAATCATGTCCTTCCCAGAGCTGCTGTGAGAATTATAGGTGAAAACCCTTTCAAATTATTAAGGGCAAGCTGCTGTTATTATTATGACCGAGTGGCTACAAAGGCCTTTGTGTTTATTAATGTACCTCTCTAGTTTGCACTCCTCACTTTGGAACCCCCTTTCTCTCACCACCTCTGCTTGAGATGTTTTTGTTGTTGTTTTGTTTTGTTTTGTTTTGTTTACTAAAAGGTATCATATGTGCAAAGTGTCTGACAAGGCACTTGGCATATGGGTGTGGGTGCCAATAAATGTTACCCTGTTAACCCTTCCTCCCCTCCCCCTTCTTCTCTGCCTGCTGTCTCACTATGGCCCATAGGTGAACCCAGGGACCAGGGACCTTCGTCCCTTGCCATGAGCTTTCAGGAATGGCGACACCTGGGTCTGGCTCTGGGCAAGTCACAACTTGGGAGCATAATCATAAAACTGATAAAGCTTAGGCTGTGAAGTTACCAGCTGAATCAACCAGCTCTCCATTGCCCATCTCGCACAATCCTACAAGGCACGGAGGTAACCCTGATTTCCAGTCCACAGCAGCTGGGAGACCCATCTTTCCACTGCAAAGCTTTGACGCAGACTTCCAGTAGGCGTTCATTCACTCGGTTCTTTGGAAGCCTGGCCTTTCAAACCTGACCTACGGGTCTACCCAGGAAACAGAAACCCAGGAATGAGGGCAAAGGTGGGAGGCAGAGAGGGCTTCGAGGGCAAGGGGTGAGAGGGGAGGTCTGTGGCCTTGACTTAAGGGTCTCCAGGATGGGTCATGAGCTCACCAGCAAGTCCGGCGCCTTTTGGTGCTGCAGTTTGGTAGTTTCGCATCCTTCAACTGGGTACGGAACCTTTCGATTCCATCACAAGGCGCTCAAGCGTGTGTGCTTGGCATTCCTTGCAACCCCGGTCCACCGCCCCGGTCCCACCTCCCACCTCCACTCCCCATGAAAATAGTATTGTTAACCTCGACCTTGCATCCCAGCTCCTGATGCCCTGGCTCCACTAATCTGAGGCCTGCGAGGTGGGTATGACCGGAGGGGACCCTCCTGCCGCCAATCTGCAAAGGGCCGTGCCCCGGCCCGGGGGGGTGGAGCAGCGGGCAGGTTCGCGGGCACTGAGGGCGGCCCAGCTCCGAGCCCTGTGGCTTTCGCCCGCGGGAGCGAGAGCCGGCTGTAGGCGGCTCCTTCCTGTGCAAACTTTTCTGTCCTCTTCCTCCTCCCGCCCTCCCCACCGGCTTCTCCGCGCCCGGCGTCCAGCCTTCCCCGCCCTTGTCGCTGCCTCGGGGTCGCCGCACGGCGGGCGGCGCGGTCCGCGGCGCCGGCCCCACCCCGCGCTCCGGGCCGCCAGGAGCCGATGGCCGAGGCGGGCAGGAGCCCCGCGGAGCCCCCGGGAGAGCCGGGCGGGCAGGCGGCGGCCGAGGTGCGCGAGCCCGAGACGCCCGCCGGGCCGCCGGCGCCCGCGCTGCGCAGGCTGCCGGGGGACCCGAGCCCCCGCGGCCGCTCGCAGAGCGACCTGTCGTCGTGCTCGAGTCGGGGCCGCCCGCTCCGCGTCCACATCTCCGGATCAGGTGAGGGCCGCTCGGGCGCCGGGGGCCGGCGGAGGGCTGCGCGGGCAGGTGGCTGCGATGGGGGCACGGCCAGCCCGGGGCGTCCGCGGGCACTGGCGGCGGGAGGGGAGGAGAGGATGTGGGGGTCGGGGTTGGGCGACGCTGAACCCCTCACCCTCCCAGCGGTCCCGTCCCCAACCCCCGCCCCACCTTCTGGCGCTGCCCCCTCTCGGAGAGAGATGCTCCACCCGGCTTCGGCCGGTGCGCGGGGTGGTCGGTCGCGTGTTTCTCGGGGCGAGGTGCACTCGCCGCGATGCCAAGCGCTCCCTCCCGCGCGGCTCGGCGGCTGTGCGGCGCCGTGGAGCACCGGCGACTGTGGTTCTTAGGCTTGTCCATCAGGAAGAGGAACCTTCTCTCGGTCTTCAGGGCGACTTTGGTCCCTCGGAAGGGTGCGGTCCTCTCACTTGGGGGGCGGGGGGTCGTTAACATGTTACGGTTAATACGCAAGTCTTGAAAACCCTTCCAACTGCTAGTGCTTCTGAAATAAAGCCTTTGGGGAGTTGCTGGTCAGAGGACCCGGGGTATAAACGCCCCCGCAGGTGTGGTCAGAGTTTGGTTGCGCTGTTGGATCACTGATCCTTCACCGTTTGACCAAGCCTGGAGCGGGCATCTCTGCGGTAACCCTGGCCCGCCGGCTTGGGGGCATCTCCAGGCACCGGCTGAGCAGAACCCGGCTGAGGGCCGAGCTGTGTGTAACGTGGGGCAGATGACTTAACCTTGTCTCTCATGTCTCGGTATTTAAAATGGGAATCAGAGTGTGGAACTGCCATATGGGGAGGCTACTGCTGCTAAGCTGCTGCTAAGTCACTTCAGTCGTGTCCGACTCTGTGCGACCCCAGAGGGAGATAAAATAATTAATAATTTTTAAAATGCTTTTGAAGAAAGCATTATCCTAAGAACTGCAGAACGGCTTTTGAAAGTCTACCAGATCTGTTAAGTTTCTACAGATTGTTTTCTGGTTTGCAGTCTTGAGAGGATTGATGCTAAAACTACCAATGGTGCAGCCACAGGCCATGGTGCGGAGCTTATACACTATGCTCCCCAGGTTCCCCCACAGGCTCTGTGCTTGAGGGGGAGGGCGAGGGTGGTGCAGAGACTGTCTCTTATACACATCTAGATGTGTATAAGAGACAGCACTATGGCCCATAGGTGAACCCAGGGACCAGGGACCTTCGTCCCTTGCCATGAGCTTTCAGGAATGGCGACACCTGGGTCTGGCTCTGGGCAAGTCACAACTTGGGAGCATAATCATAAAACTGATAAAGCTTAGGCTGTGAAGTTACCAGCTGAATCAACCAGCTCTCCATTGCCCATCTCGCACAATCCTACAAGGCACGGAGGTAACCCTGATTTCCAGTCCACAGCAGCTGGGAGACCCATCTTTCCACTGCAAAGCTTTGACGCAGACTTCCAGTAGGCGTTCATTCACTCGGTTCTTTGGAAGCCTGGCCTTTCAAACCTGACCTACGGGTCTACCCAGGAAACAGAAACCCAGGAATGAGGGCAAAGGTGGGAGGCAGAGAGGGCTTCGAGGGCAAGGGGTGAGAGGGGAGGTCTGTGGCCTTGACTTAAGGGTCTCCAGGATGGGTCATGAGCTCACCAGCAAGTCTACGTATTGTTGATCTGACTTTGCAGATCACTTTGGATAAAGCCAGTCAGAGTTCTTAAATTCAATTGGTGGGATGTAGGTTATGAGATGTGTTGTAAAGAGTCTTCTGCCAAATTCATGTTGTGGAAAGTATTGAGCTGAATGTGTTTTTCCTTCTGGTTTTTATGTCTTGGCCAGACTGAACTTGACTCCTGGATAATCTTGATTGATTTTTTCTTTTGAAAAAAGATTAACTGTTCAGATGACTGTAAAGAGAAAACTGAAAATGTGTCCAGTTGGTGACTGCAGATAAAATAAGCATAGCGTGTATCGCCATTTTTCATTTTCGTAGATGGAAATCGAGGCCTAAACATAGAAAAGAGGCAGTAGAAACTTTTTGGGGCTTCCTAGGTGGCTCAGTGGTAAAGAATCTGCCTGCAATGCAGAAGACTCAGGTTCAGTTCCTGGGTCAGGAAGATCCCCTGGAGAAAGATATGGCGACTCACTCCAGTATTCTTGCCTGGAAAATCCCAAGAACAGAGGAGCCTCATGGGCTACAGTCCATGGGATGGCAAAGAGTCGGACATGATTTAGCAGCTAAAAACAACAAAATAAGAACCTTTTAAATATGAGCATGCAAAGTGCCCATCGTGTGAACTGTGGACTTCAATTTATAAAATTATTTTATCTCCAAGAGCTCTACACATTCTGTATGCTTTTAAAGGCTATTAGGAAGTGACAGATTTCAGCTGCTTCATCCCCAGCGCCCCAGGAAGCTGACCCATTGTGTGAAAGAGTGAGCTTCTATATGAATGCACCATCTTCAGCACTGAGCCTTGAATTTCTTTAAGAATGACTAAACACAGTGAGGAGCTCCCTGCATTTCTTAAGAGTCAGAGACCAAATGGATGAGTTGGTTCTTCACTGACACATACAGCCAGGCTAGATGGTTGGAGAATCAGCTAGATGACAGAGCTGATAACTGACTTGTCTTAGAGGTACCATAGGAAGGTTACAACCCCTTGTGATAACACCCCTTGACCCGAGGTAGGATAGTCCAAGTTTGAGGTCCTCCCCCAGAAGTTGTGGGCGCACAACTGGTCAAATGTCCCATGTGAGGTCACACGTGGCCTGACAGGAGCCAGCCCCAGAGCAGCAGCATGGGCCTCATCTCAGACCCAGATATCCTTAACCCCAACCTGCATCTCACAAGGTCCCCAGGTTGTATAGGAAACTTAACATTTGAGAAGCAGTTTTCTCTGCCACTGGTTTTCAAAGTTGGTTACACCTAGGAGTCCCTTGGAAAGTTAAGAAAACAGAACCACGACCAAAATCACAACAGAACAAATATGGCTGTGTCCCAGCTCCCGGGATTCTGATTTAATTGGCATCAGGTGCTTCTAGTGTGTGGCAGGGTCTGTGGAAGAACCTATGGCCTGTATATCAGTGTGGCTAGTTGCCATGTGATACTGTGACAAGGGCTTGGCCTGGGCAAGCGTAAGGTTGAAGAATTTGGTTAAATATCTTATTGATATTCTCCTTTGCTGCTACCACCTCCCAAGGGGCTTTTTTCACTCCCTTACCCCTTTTTTTTTGTCCACACCATGTGGCATATGGGATCTCAGTTCTGCAACCAGGGATCGAACCTGTGACTCCTGCATTTAACCCCTGGACGAACAGGGAAGTCCCTTTCTTGATCACAGCTCAGTTCAGTTCAGTCGCTCAGTCTTGTCCGACTCTTTGTGACCTCATGGACTGCAGCATGCCAGGCTTCCCTGTCCATCACCAACTCCTAGAGCCTACTCAAACTCATGTCCATCACGTCAGTGATGCCATCCAACCATCGCATCCTCTGTTGTCCCCTTCACCTCCTGCTAGTTGTCAATAAGTTCTTCCTAAGGGTTTTCATTTCTAATGATGAGGGAACTGCTGGTGTGAGTCCTTGGGAGAATGTTGAGCGGGGAGGGGACTTTGCAGTGGTGTGTGGCTGGGAGGGGCAGAGGAGGACAGGGAGGAGAAGACTGCAAAGTGTCCTTCAAGGGCCATCAGAGAAGAACCTCACTCCGTCATTACCAGCCACTCTGCCTGCCCCGTCTGTCACCCCGTCTCCCAGCCCTGCTTCCTCCTACTCCTCTCCACGAAACAATAATAAAAACTTGAAACTCAAAAATTTTTCCTACCATGCCAATAAGAGACAGTCCAATACAAACAACATTTTACAAAGCCCAGGTCTGTGCTTCCCCTCTGTTGCCTCTCTGGAGACATCACAAGAGAATCCACTTTGTTTGTTGTGCTTTATTACTGGATTTCTGTCCAAGCTTCAGTGACTTTTATTTAACTTGTGATTTGAACAGTTGATTTTTCACATGATAAAGATGCATGTGCTTTGTCAGCAAAAACTCTAGTTTTCAACTTTAAAATCCACACAAAACGTGTGAAGAAAGCCATATATTTTCAAATAAGTACACTTAAAGAATATAACTAAAGAACATAACACCGGAATTGATACATCAGTCCTTTTATTGAGGTTAGGAAAACAGATTGGTTTTGCTTTATGGTTTTGAACTCACAAAAGTTTTTCATTTTAAAAATCTAGTATTGCTTTGTAAATAAAGTGGTGTTTTATCCACTTTAAAAAAAAAATGCCCAAACAAGGTTTTCACAGTATATGGACAGATGTTCTTTTAATTTTTAGGTCAATCTTCTTCTGCATTGAAAACTTTAATATATTCAGTGGATTCTGAGTAAGTAAAGAACCTTAGGACGTAGCCCAGGGCTTATTCCTATTGTAAGCTCTTAGCAAGTGCTGACTCTGGACCTACTGTGTGCCAGGCACTGTGCCCATCAGGCTGTAGGAGTACCAAGAGGCATTTGGTACTTGGTCTTGGTGTTTGGTGTGTTTGGTCTTCAAGTGATGACTCAGTCTTGCATATAGGGCTGCACAGAACAAAGAACATTTGAGCCACCTCAAAAAGGGAGATACGAGCAGATGGACCACTTTATGTCCAGACGCAGTCTCATTTCTTTCAGGACCTGATCATTCCTCTGGCATCCCTTTGCCCTGGTGTATATAGGTGTATGCACATACATGCTAAGTTGTTTCAGTCGTGTCTGACTCTTTGTGGCCCTGTGGGCTGTAGCTCCCCAGGTTCCTCTGTCCATGGGGAGTCTCCAGGCAAGAACACTGAAGTGGGTTGCCATGCCCTCCTCCAGGGGATCTTCCAAACCCAGGGATCGAAGCCACGTCACTTATGTCTCCTCCATTGGCAGGTGACTTCTTTCCCACTAGCACCACCTGGGAAGATGACAGATCCAGTGTTTTTTTCTTAAGTCTTTTATCCCTGGCGTGTTCAATGAGGAGTGGAGCGAGCAATCTAGCCAACCTGGATGTTCCATCCACCCATACCTAGGGCTGCCTGGCCACTGCCATGGGGTTCTGCCGTCGATGGTCACCTGTCCCATTGGGGGAGAAGTCCTTGTTATTCACACCTGGCCGGTGTGCCCAGAGTCCTCCCACTACCCTCTGAGGTTCTAACTCTTCCAGTTGGTGTTTGCATGCTCAGCCATTGTTTTCCGAAGCATAATGCCATGCTGTGGGGGTGGGGGAAGGGGGCGGTGTCCCAAGGAGACTCTTTAACTCCATCACAGTGGGGCTGAAGCAGCCCGAGGCAGGAACAATGGAAGCCGGCTCACTTGCCATTCACAGAGCTCAAGAGTGGTTTCTTTTACCAAACAAAGACCATTTGGCTCTGGGTACAATTTCTGTCCTTGCCTTCTCCCTGGAGAGTAAAGCCATCCTGCCGGGAAAGGCGGGGCAGACAAGACCCAGCCTGTGCCCTGGCCTTGCCAAGCTGTGCGGCCCCACAGCAGACCTGCGTGCCTCTACTGCCCCCAGGAACAGAAACTTTTTCTTTGTGCAGGGGCGAGGGGCTTCTCATCCCGCCAGGAGCTGACCACTGCTCAGGCTTCATCCCCAAATGGGCGCCTTTATCCAGTGCTCACAAAGGCACCCTCTAAGCTGAGATGGTCCTATACCCAAGGCTAGAACTCAGCATCACCTGTTAGCCTGTAGCAGTGGCTGAAATGCTAAAACTCATTCTCACCTGTTAGGTAAGAATGTGCCTGTTAAGTCTGGTTGCACTAGACCTAAAGCTGAGACCAGAGAAGAGTTGTCAGGAATGGCCCTGCAACCAGTTCCTTTTTCCTTCTAGAGCCTCAGGATGGCAGGCTCTCCCTGACACTCAGCTTCTCTCAGTCTCTCTGCTCCCTAATCTGAACAGGTTCTCCTTGGCTGCTTCCTCATCCATCTCCTTCCACAAACCTGTGTCAAGACTTCTACCTCCCCTCCCGCAACTTAACCTTTGCTTCCTCTTAGCTCTCATCTGTATATGTACCTGGAAATGTTTCTTCATATTTTTTAGTTCAGATTTTCTAGAAAAGATCCACTGTCTGAAGTCATAGGTCACACAGAGGTCATGGAGCCATTGTCTGTCTTGATCCAATACCCATGCAGACTCAGCCAGTGGTGGCCTGAAGGCTGAAGTGATTACATAGTGCCATCAAGGTCACTTAGGAAGAACCAAGCCACGGCAGTTTCCTTCCTTCAGTCAATATTTCATTCATTCATTCAAATATTTCCTGAGGCAAAGGCTGCTGTGTGCCGTCACAGTTCTAGGCTCTGGGTTCACACAGGTGAGCAGATACAGGCTCTGCAATTTGAGGGGTAAGGTTGAAAGCAGAAAGGTTATGGCCAACTAGAGACAGCGGCAGCTCCAGTGGTCTAAGGCATTGTTACCAGCCATATTTATGTTCAAAATCTGACTGGTGATTTCATGCCTGTTGTTCTTGTTTTCAGAGGAGCCACACAGAGTGAATTATCCCTAATCTGGGGAAGCTCTAGTGGGCATCAGTAATTCGGTGGTAGCTCCGAGACTGCTGGCAAAGCTGTGGATTTGTTTTGAGCCCAGCCACTGCAGCGAGGACACTAGGCTAGGGGGCATAGCTTGATTTTTTTTTCCTTCATTCATTTAATCAAGACGCAGCTACTGGGCTAAACACAGAGGCTGCAAAGACATCCCTGAGGAAAAGTGAGGGGGAAGACAGTCAAATGAACCAATGACTGTAGTGCCAAATAGTCTGAGCTATGTCTTGTGCTTCTTGTGGGCCTGGGGAGAACATAGAAGACTCAGCTATTTGAAATGGCTTGAAGGAGGGTAATCAGGAAGGGCTTCCTGAAAGAACTGAAACTTGTACTGCCTCCACGCAAGAGAAGGAACAGGAAGGTGGAGCTGGGTGGACTATAGGAGGAGTATTGGGGGAGAAAAAAGAGTAGAGAAAAAGCACCAAGGCTGGAGAGAAGCTGGCATCATCAGAAACGCCAGTTCATTTGGCTCTCAGTAGGGTCCTGGGGGAGAGAAGGGAGGTTAGGTCTGGGCCGAGTCTAGAACACGAGAGCTTCCTGTGTCTGAATGCTTCCTGGGGAACACAGTTTAGGTGACATTTGTAAGGCATTTGCTGGCTTGATAGGGGGCATGTTCGGCATGTATTCTGACATGGACTCTGAGGGACAGCCAGAAAAGATAGGAGACCCAGAATCACGGTTATTATCTATGTGATCTTGGTCAGCTTACTTCCCCTCCTTCTCCTAGCTTCCTTATATCTGACCTGGAAATAATTAGTAATGGTGACACCCAGCTCATAGGGCTCATGGGAGGCTGACACTGTGAAGGTGCTTTTGAACTTTAAAGTGCCGTGTAGTTGGTGGCACCTCGGGCACTCGTCCACTACAAGACTTACTGTGGTGTGTTATACTGCTCATTCTTCTTCATGCTGTAACGGCACTGAAAACAAACTATGTTTTATTGATTTTTTTTCATTCTTAGTGCCAGGTATGGGGCCTGGTATATAGTAGGTGCTCACTAAATATTTATAGACTTAATGCATGTATTCCCCAAAAGTCAGGTTGTTGTTAGTGTGGTTTTGTTTTCTTTCTTTACTTTTTTTTTTTTTTTAAAGGCAGGCCGTGCATCAGGTGGGATCTTTGTTCCCCATGCAGGGATCTAACCCGAACCCCTTGCAATGGAACTGCAGATTTGTTTTGAGCCCAGCCACTGACTGAGAAGTCCCTAAAAGTCAGTTCTTTTAATGTGAAATTGCAAATCAAAAAACTAGGCAAACTGATATAAAAAAAAAATGAATGGAAAGTTGGGTAGAAGTTATGATTCTCTAAGGTTTAGAACACACACACACAAACTCTAACTGGAGTGTTCTTTTTATTTATTTTTAATTGGAGGATAATTGCTTTACAGTATTGTGTTGCTTTCTGCAACCAGAGTGTTTTCAAAGAACAGTTGATGAGACACTGAGCGTTTCCTTGGGAGTATTGTGCAAACCTCACTTCACAACAGCTTCATAGAAGTACTTTGTGAAAGGGAGAGGGTGAATGTCAGTCCCGCCGCAGGCTAGTGCTGATGGAGCCCAAGTAAGCCAGATTCTGCAGCTTCCCTGTAGGAGGTTGCATGCAGGAGTGTGGGCAGGAGGGCTTAGAAGGAAGTGAACGCTCAGGCAAAACCAGTCCTGCATTATTTACACACGCTATCATGTTTCGTCTTTATAACCACCCTGTGACATAGCTGTGTATCAGCTCCATTCTTTGCTTTTTTTTTTTTTTTTTTTGCTGCTCCATGTGATAGGCAGGTTCTTAGCTCCTAGGAAATGGCAACTCACTCCAGTGTTCTTGCCTGGAGAATCCCAGGGACGGGGGAGCCTGGTGGGCTGCTGTTTATGGGGTCGCACAGAGTTGAACACGACTGAAGCGACTTAGCAGCAGCAGAGCAGCTCCCCAACCAGGGATAGAACCTGTGCCCCATGCGGTGCAGCGAGGAGCCCTAACTGCTGGACCACCGGGGAAGTCCCTCAGCGCCATGTTTTAAATAACGAAACTAGCTTCAGAAAAATGGAGCAATCCACCCATGTCCCACAGGTAAAACTGATATTTGATGACTTCAAAGCTCACACTCTCATCCTTACTGCATTAGACCTAGCGCAGAGCCATCGCCCCTCAAAGAAAATGACTCATATGTACCCTCTACCACCAGGGAAGAAATCCAGTCACGTTTTACTCTATAAATACTATTCTGAGCGAGATCATCAGAATATGTATCTGTTTCTATCAAAAGATCATTTTCAAGCCTCAAGCAGTTGTCTATTTTAAGGTCTACCCAACACTTCATGTTTCTAGTGTAAACAACACATTTGAATTCACTCTAATGGGATTCTGGGATCCAGTATTTTCAGATAAGCACGCTTCAGTTTTCATTACTGAGGCGTGGTCTTTTAACCTAAAACTACTCAATCTTGGAGTCATGTTTTGAATTCATGCCCCATACATCTGTCTTGTCTCAAAGTACAAGTGTAGTTTCAGTTACAGTGAAGCTCAAGGAGAAAACCCTGAAGCAGCTTTAGTGTTTTTTAAATCCTCTGCCGGGTGACTCATTATCTTTGATCACACTAGCTGAAATTTGCACAGAGAAGTGGGTTGCGTGGCTTGCCCTTAGAAGGGTTTCTGAGATCTAGCTCACTATGTGACCTATTGGCTAAAACTTGACATTTATATACCTTACTTAGCAGTTTCTCGATGCCTCTGTGAAAGCTTGAGAAAAAGTAGCTATTGCTTATCGCTTATAACAGGAAGAAACTTGTGACTTGAAGAAAAATGCATTATCTATCTCCAGAGCTCAGGGCTATGGCCAGGGCAGGAATATCATTGGTATGATGCTTCAGTTTTGATTGGCAGCTCACATATTTTAAGTATGTGACATATAATTTATGGCCATGATTTGGGCTGATAGGGTTGGTCTGTAATCTTTTGCCTTCATGTATATTTTTACCTACCTGAATGGCATCTATTTTTTTACAGGTTGCATTTAAATTAGATAATAATTAAGAAACCTAAACATCAATAACAAACATTCATTAAACCCCTCTTCTCCAACCTACTGGGCTTGATAAATCTTAGATTTCTCTCCTCTGGGTGAAGGGTACAGAAAGATGTGATGATGACAAAGAATGTGATTTATATTTAATAAAAGTAATAGCACATGGCATGTGTGTCTTCAGATGCATATTGTCCTTTAGAATTGTGATCTACTTATTCCGATTATGGGAGATATGCTTATTTTAATTAGGATTCTACTGGGAAAAACAAACTATGATTAAAATGTTCGATCCTTCATTTTATCCACTTTCCCTGATTACAGCACAATTGTAGCTGTTTCTAAAAATCATGAGACGTAGATTTACTGTCAGTAAGGAAGATTTGAAGAGACATTCCAGAAATGGCTGGGGTATTGGCCACATTGTGGGAATACATTTATAGTTTCCAAGTATGATTATTTTGGTGGGAATAACAGTCATATGGAGATCTAAGTCATTTGTATGATTTTATAGTAATAGTTCATGCGAGGTTCAGTTCAGTTCAGTCACTCAGTCGTGTCCGACTCTTTGTGACCCCATGAATCACAGCACGCCAGGCCTCCCTGTCCATTGCCAACTCCTGGAGTTCAGTCAGACTCACATCCATCGAGTCCGTGATGCCATCCAGCCATCTCATCCTCTGTTGTCCCCTTCTCCTCCTGCCCCCAATCTCTCCCAGCATCAGAGTCTTTTCCAATGAGTCAACTCTTCGCATGAGGTGGCCAAAGTACTGGAGTTTCAGCTTTAGCATCATTCCTTCCAAAAAAATCCCAGGGCTGATCTCCTTCAGAATGGACTGGTTGTATCTCCTTGCAGTCCAAGGGACTCTCAAGAGTCTTCTCCAACACCACAGTTCAAAAGCATCAATCCTTCAGCACTCAGCCTTCTCCACAGTCCAGCTCTCACAGCCATCCATGTGAGGTAGTATGTGCTAAACCAGCAGGTCAGTTTGGATCATTGATGTAGTGACTCTGAGGCTGAGGAAGTAAAGAAGACAATATGATGTTTATGGGAGAGATTCAGTAAGACATGAATGAGAGGGTTATTAAGTCATAGCAAGGATTTGTTCAAAATGAACAATTTTCCATAGCCAGGAATAGAGACTCTCTTGTTTGAAAAAAGAGATGCAAGAGCTGTTCAGAACCAATAAACAGAGCTGTGTATCATAAAGACCTAGAACCAGGAGCTGATAAGTTGCCTGTGGCCAAGAAGGGCACTGTTTCTCTCTCTTTCCATCACTTCTTCTTTCTAGGGCCCTATCAATCAGTCCATCTATAATCTTTCTATCCATTCATGACTCCATCTATCCATGCATCCTCTCGTACCAGATTTCTCTGCTGTTAGGAGCACAGGTCTCCTCAGAATGTCTGCGTTCACTTGTCTTCAGGGAGAGCAAACAGGGACTCCTCCATGTCCCTGGAACCCAGTTCCAAATGCCCAGCCTAGGCCAGGTAGTCATTTGCACCACTAGCTGTATCCATCATGTGGGATGCAGGATGCCTCTCTTATAGAGAGGGTGATTCTTAGATTAGAGATGGTTAGAATGTGGAAACCCACCAACAGTTACCTCAGTGTGCCAGAGGACTAACAAGGTGAGGAATTCCTGGGCTTCTGGGAAGAGACAGAGAAAAACGAATGCGTGTTAAGGTCAGAAAGAAGAAAACGAGTGTGGTGGGCGGAGGCCACTAGGAATTTTCCAGATTAGGAATATGGGATTAACAGATATAATTACAGACAGCTGCAGAAGGAGAAAGAACGTGTTTTGAACTTTCTGATGCTGAAAAACCTACCTTGTCCATCACAGTCCGTGTGTGAAAGTACCCCCATCCTGCTTCCGGCTGTGGGCGTGGCTGCCGCTCCTGCCTTCTCTTCTGCGCACGCGCACATCCTTCAGCGGCTACTCTTTTGCTCCAGGTCCTTCCCTTGATCGCGTTTGCAGGCACTCACCTGTGTTAAACGCTTACGGAGGACGCGGGTACAGGTGTCTTGATATGATTCAGCTGGTCCTTGTGCATCAGCAAGGATGCTCTTAATCCCAGGCTGTGGTTTCCAGCCATCCTCAGCTCGCTGCTCTGTTCATAGTCAACAGGACAAAGGCAGGCCCCAAACGACAAGTTAGAGTCCCAGTCAGCACCCCCGCTCCCCTGGGAAGCACAAAGTCCACCATTTTCTTCTAGAAGGGATGATGTTACAGTGCATCAGAGCCGTCATCGGCGTCCACATCTGACTCAGGTGACACGGTTACAGTATTCAATTTCTCAAACGTTACTGTGCTTATGAATCACCGAGGATCTCGTTGAAATTCAGTCGGGGTGGAGATTAAGCTTCTGCGTTTTTTATAAACTTCTAAGATTGGCTGACGCTGGTGGTCCATGAACCTCACTTTGAGGAGCAAGCCTCTGTGGATAGCTTTCATTCAGCTTGTCAACTATTTTAAGGATGGATTCCTTCTAGCGCTAATGCAGCTTACAGCTCTATCCATGGAAACTTCTGTGCTGCTTGAAAGTCTGGTCTGGCTTTCCTGTTTGGTAAGCCTGACTATATATTATTTATAGTCGATGGAAACGCTGAAAGATTTAGTGAGAGGGAGCCTTTAGAACTTCCACCCATGCAGGATATTTTGCTTCAAGACTGCCCATGTGAATTGGCTCCTGGAATTTTATCTGTAAAGGCTTTTTGTGTCTAGCCTCTAGCAGGTTTTCAGATAGAGCTAGAATCTGAGATGTAATTTTCATATAACACTGTATTAATTTTAGGTGTACAACATAATGTTTGATGCTTGTGTTGTGAAATGATTATTAGAAATTTGTATCCTTTGACCTAGAATTTTAAACTTTAATCCAGAATTTTGTTTAACTTAAGATTAGAACACTTTATTCACTGGAAACTCAAGACCCAAATCCAGGTTTTGAGATGGTATTACCCCAAACGTGAAAAAACAAGAGTTCAGCTTTTATATTTTCTTTTCATACTTTTTCTTTCTTTTTTTAAATTGAGGTATATTACTTTACAATGCGGTACAACAAAGTGAATTAGCTCTATATGTACATATATCCCCTCCCTATTGGCCCTCCAGTTCCCCCCACCCCCGTCCAGGCATCCACTTAGGTCACTTTTGAAAAGTTTTACATCTGTGAAGTGTTTTTCTGTCCTCATTTCTCAGTCTCTGTGTTGCCTTTTCTAGATAAGAGGGAGGGGCTGAAGGGGACTGGAGCTGAGGTTATTGATGCCCAGACCAGGGCTTCTCATGGACATGAGAAGGGAGGGAGGCCTCAGGAACTTCTGCCCTGATGGTCTGGGAGTGGACCTCCTTCCAAGGTGACTGCAGATGCTAAGATGCACCTGAGAATCCGAATGTTGGTGGAGCCTCTGAGAATCATGAGAGTGCTGGATACCAGGCAGATTTGAGGATAAGAAGATACGTTGGGCTTGTCAACAGTGCTTGATATTACAGTCCCGCAGAAAATACCTTTTAGAAATAAGAAGCACAACAGTGGGGAGAAGCTACAGCTCTAACAGAGAACTCTGATTTATGATGTCCATCATGTGACAGTTTATTATTGCCTTGGATAATGCCTGAATTTTCCTATGTGACCACTTCATTCAACAAATATTTAACAAAATACATTTATTTATGTATTTGGCTGTGCTGGGTCTTAATTGTGGCAATGGCACCCCATTCCAGTACTCTTGCCTGGAAAATCCCATGGATGGAGGAGCCTGGTGGGCTGCAGTCCATGGGTTCGAAAAGAGTCAGACACAACTGAGCGGCTTCACTTTCACTTTTCATTTTCATGCATTGGAGAAGAAAATGGTAGCCCACTCCAGTGTTCTTGCCTGGAGAATCCCAGGGACAGGGGAGCCTGGTGGGCTGCCGTCTATGGGGTCGCACAGAGTCAGACACGACTGAAGCGACTTAGCAGCAGCAGCAGCAGCTGGGTCTTAATTGCAGCACACAAGATCTTCGATCTTCATTGTAGTACATAGGATCTCTAGTTGCGTCATGAAAATTCTTAGTTGCAGCATGTAGGATCAGGTTCCCTGATTAGAGATCAAACACAGGCCATTTACATTGGGAGCACGAAGGCTTAGTCACTGGACCACCAGGAAGTCCTAAAAAATAATTATTAAAGCAACAAGTATGCAGTAAGCGTGAACTTCTCATATGAGTTATAAACTGTGTCCCTTCTCTTTGAGTGTAGCATTTGAGTTTTAGACTTTTGTCATCTCCATACTGCCTCACTTACAGTAGTTGCTTATAAAGCACGTTTTGTAAGTGATAGATTATAGTTGGGACAACTTGTAGGCACCTAGAAATGGCGAGAAGCCAGTGAGTAGGATAAGGGAGAAAGGTATGGCGAGGGAGGTTAGGAGTATTCAGATCACCTGCAAGAACCTAAAGAATCAACACTTTAAAGACCTCATTGGATTGGAAGGAAGTTACTGGAATTCACAGCAAAAGCACTTTCACTGAAGCTGAGGGAATGGAAGGAAACTCAGAGAGGCACAGGGGGAATTGGGTTGAAAGGTAGTTTCAAAACCAGGGCCACGGATGGAAATAAAGGGTGGGGCGTGGAGGAAATAACCACCCAAAATAAAAGTCTTGCTATGAAGCAATACTTTTCCCATGGTTCCTTTCAGTAATCCTTCATTAGCATGATATTCAGTGGTCAGTTGTGTTCCTTTATGGAGGATATTAAGCAGGTAGAGGGCTTCCCTGGTGGCTCAGACGGTAAAGCATCTACCTGCAATGCGGGAGACCCGGGTTCGATTCCTGGGTTGGGAAGATCCCCTGGAGAAGGAAATGGCAATCCGCTCCAGCACTCTTGCCTGGAAAATCCCACGGACGGAGGAGCCTGATAGGCTGCAGTCCATGGGATTGCAAAGAGTCGGACACGACCGAGCGACTTCACTTTCACTTTTCACTTTCCTGCATTGGAGAAGGAAATGGCAACCCACTGCAGTGTTCTTGCCTGGAGAATCCCAGGGACGGCAGAGCCTAGTGGGCTGCCATCTATGGGGTTGCACAGAGTCGGACACAACTGAAGCGACTTAGCAGCAGCAGGGTCATCCCAGGGAAGCAGCTTGAGCTGTTAGAAACTAGGGGAGTGTTTTTTTCAAATATCTGTAGGCTAAGGTTGAGGCCAAGTCAGGAAGAGGGCTTAGAGGAGCCTGGCTAAAGTGTGATCATAGAGAAAATCTTTGTCACGAGAGAGAAACAGTAAATGAAATAAATTTAAAAATAATAGAGGTGATAATAGGAACTTCCAGTGGTTAAGACTCCAAGCTCCCAATGTAGGGAGCGTAGGTTTGATCCCTGGTCAGGGAACTAGAACCTGCGTGCTGCGTGTTTTGAATTAGAGCCCACATGCTCCAACTATTTGGCCAGTGCAGCCAAATAGATTTTTTTTTTTTAATCTACTCTCTTGGAAAAAAAAAAAAAGATGGTGGTAATAAAGTGCAAGAGGGACAGGGAATACTGGGGTGGAGGTGTGGAGATTGCAACCTTAGATACAGTAGTCCAAACAGGCCTCACTGAGAAGGCACCGTTGGGGAAAGCTCTGAGAAGTGATGGTGAGGTACCTGAGGGAAGAGCCTTCCCAGCAGAGGGAACGGACAGGGTGAAGGCTCAGAGGCAAGGATATTTTCTGCATCTGAGGAACAGAAAAGAGGCCCGCAGGATAGAGTGAGTTGGGAAGAGCAATAGCAGGCCATGGGCCTCTGTAGGCTGTTTCACTGATGTCAGCTTTTCTCTGAGTGAGATGGTAAGTCAGTGGAGGACACGGGCAGAGGGGTTCCATATTCTCTGATAAAGTACATGTGGAAAGTAAATGTGGAAAGCGGACCTGGGGAGACAGCTCCTTTGTACCAATATCCTATGAAGAGTGAGGCCACAGATCTGACAGGGCTGGGGTGTCTACCTCTTCCTTTCCACTCCCTTAGTTAATGGGCAGTGAGAAATGGAATATTTCCTGCCATATTAGTAAACAAAGAATGCCAGGGCCATCAGTGATTGCCGTCATCACTGGGTGGTGAGTTGGTGAACCCTGAGGGAACTCAGGAAGCAAAGAATACCTGCCATCTAGCAGCCAGCAGACTGCGGCCACTCCCTAGGTGAGCCCTGAGGAAACTAACATATAAAGACACCAGGGGACAGGCCCAGAGAGCTGAGGTACGTGTCAAAGGAACGATTTCAGTGAGCCCAGACTGTCACGTCTTCCCATACTTGGTTTAGTTGCTAAGCTGCGTCCGACTCTGCGACTCCATGGACTGTAGCCTGCCAGGCTCCTCTGTCCATGGGATTTCCTGGGCAAGAATACTGGAGTGGGTTGCCATTTCCTTCTCCAGGGGATCTTCACAACCCAGTAATCAAACCCGGGTCTCCTGCATTGCAGAAGGATTTGTTACTGACTGAGCTATGTGGGAAGCCCATATGTAGAAAAGCATTAAATTCCTTAACTTGGGATACATGGTTTTCCTTTAATCGATGATAATATTTTGAGTTCAGAAGAGCTGCCCTTTGTTGCAAGACATCTGTGTAACCCGGCTTCCCCCTCCTCTGCACCGCTCCGCAGCCCGCACCTCCTCAGAACAGGATCACTTGAAATGCTGCCTCCCACGCTTGAAGTCCTAAAAATTCCCGCCGAATAAAACATAACTCAGTTTTTAGGTTGTGAATATTTTGAAGTTGACAGGATAATTAGCAAATTAGTGGGCCCTCTCAAGTCAATGTTTTTAAAGGATATTTGTTTATTTATTTGGCTGCACTGGGTGTTAGTTGTGACACTCAGAATCCTTTAGTTTCAGCATGAACTTGTGGTGTGTGGGACATAGGATCTAGTTCCCTGACTGGGAATTGAACTCAGGCCTCCTGTATTGGGAGCTTGGAGTCTTCGCCACTCAACCACCCAGGAAGTCCTTCTGAAGGTAACATTATGTGAAAGCAGCTGAACTAATCAATGGCCTTTAGAATGTCCTCATCTAACCCCAGCAATTCACACTGAGGTTGAAGAAGTACCAAAACAACGGTTTTCCACTTTTCCAGCCTCAGGAAAATTATTTTATATTTTTTCCATAATTAAAATATGTAATACATTCTTGATGCAGATATGAAAGAAGTATAGTTTCTCTCACATACCCTCAACCTCATCTGTTTTCAACTGGTGTCCTTTTAGACTACTACTGTGGAAATACACACGAATATATAGAAATCATTTTTTTCTCTTCACAAATTTGGGATTATGTATGCATAATCTATGAAAATTGCATCTTGTAGTCAAAAGTTTCTTGGACATTCTTTTGTGTCAATGTACACAATTTTCTCTCATTTTTAAGTTTGTAGAAAATTTCAGTCTAGCTCTATCATATTTTGGATAAGCACTTCCCTGTTGATAAACATTGCACTTTCTGCTGCATTTTTGATTTTACAAACAATGTTCAGTGAACCTTGGATGTGTATGTCTTTCTGAACATGTGGGTGTATTTCCACGAGAATATGCCCAAATCAACAGTGATCAGTCTTTAAAATCTAATAGGCGCTACTATATTTTCTTCTGAAGTTTGTACAAATGTACACACCCAGGAGAATGTGGAGCACCCATATCCTTACACCCTTCCCCAGGACCAAAACGATCAACATTTTTTAGCTTTTGCTAGTTTAAGACAGATAGATTGTCTGTAGTTTTCTTTTCTTGTGGTATCTTTGTCTGGTTTTGGTATCAGGGTGATGGTGGCCTCGTAGAATGAGTTTGGAAATTTTCCATCCTCTGCAATTTTTAGGAACAGTCTCAAAAAGATGGGTGTTAGCTCTTCTCTAAATGTCTGATAGGATTCGACTGTGAAGCTATCAGGTCCCAGACTTTTTTGTTTATTGGGGGTTTTTAAATCCCAGTTTCAATTTCAGTGCTTGTGATTAGCCTGTTCATATTTTCTACTTCTTCCTGGTTCAGAAAGATGGATAGATGGTCTTTAGTTTTACATTTCTATGATCACTGCCGTACTTAGCAGGTGTTTTATATCTTCAGCCATTTGTATTTTTTTCCTCTGACTCTGATCACTGCTGTACTTAGCAAATATTTTATATCACTAGCCATTTGTACTTTTTTTCTCTCTGTGACCTTCCTATATGTTTCCTCCTCCTGTTTTTCTAGTACGTTACTTCTTAGTTCTTAGCTCTTGGTAATTACAGGTAGTACTCCTTCATCTGTTGCATATATTGGATGTACGCATTTTCTATGATTTGGTTGCTTTCACTTTGTTCTCAGTACCTCTCTGGGTCAGGAACAGATCTGGTCTTGATGTGTGAAGGTACATGTTTACACACATTTGGAAGATTTACAAATATGCCATATATGTCTCCACTGGCTTTGAAATGCCCTTCAGTAAAAGCCATTCGGGCTTCTGTGATTCTTATCTTCCACCTCTCGTGTGGGAGGCTTCCTGCTTTGCTTTTGTCTGTGCCTTTGCATAACTTCATTTAACCAGAGGGAAAACAGAGAGAAGATGTATACAATCAGGTCAGGTTACTGTGAACAGCTGTGAAATTCAGGATATTTTCTGGGCAAATAAAAATGGGACACCACCCTGCCTGAAGCATGTTTTCTATTGTCGTTGTTGGAAAGATTGAGAGGTGTTACTTGGAGCCAAAGCCTTATCACTTTAACACCAGCAGTGCTGCTAAATTTCATTGCCTCCAGCCCCAGATCCTTGTGTAAGTTTGGAAACAGCTAATATAACCATCTGTGAAAACTTGTGGGAAAAAAGAAGTGGGAGGTATCTTTCTGGTCTGTCTTGTTCTCTACCATGATATCACCAGCAGAAATACTATACATTTCATTTATCAGTTTACTTTCTGCTTTTCCTCTTTCTATAGTCTACATTCCTAAATTTCTGTCCATAGAGGGACAAATAAAATGTCTGACCACTTCATCGAAGGGTCAGAATTTTCCTTGATTAGATAGTAACCCCAGCCACCTGTTTGAGTAATTTTTTTCCACACTAATCATGTGAGTTGCCTTGTTTTGGTTACATGTCGACACTCCCACCTACTCTCATCTTGCCACCATTACTCACAGGTAAAATCTAATTATCACCTCGAGATGGTTTCTTGTCATGTAATATAATCACAGGCACAAAAGAATTTAGGAAACTTGACATTTAGTGTTTTTTTTAAACTGATGTTTTAAGCTGATATTTTACAATTATTAAAACATGGGAAAAGGGGGGGAAAGGAAGGAAGGAGAAAAGGAGGAAGGAAGGGTACCACATATCTTACTAATTAACCTATTTGTAGTGTTGCACACATGCATGCTTACTCATGTATGACCCTTTTCGACCCCACAGATTGCAGCCCACCAGGCTCCTCTGTCCATGGGATTTCTCAGGCAAGAATACTGGAGTGGGTTGCCATTTCCTCCTCCAGGGGATCTTCCTTACCCAGGGATCAAACCCATATCTCCTGTGTCTCCTTGGTGGATGGATTCTTTACCACTGAGGCCCCTGGGAAGCCCCATTTGTAGTGTTACATGGAAGTTACTAGTAGAAGTGACGGTGAAAACTCAAGATGTGTAAGAAACAAATGAATAAGGAACAGATTTCAAGGACTTCAGGCCGGTTTCTATTCTTGGATTGGTCAACACAGAATTTTATGACACCAGGTACTCAATCAGCCAATCCCAGGTCATCCCAGAGTTATTTATTTCAAAACATTAAGTATAGACTTTTGGTCTAGGCAGGTTCAATGCACTCAGGTGCCAGGTATAAAAAGTGGGCCAAGAACTAATGAAAATGATGCTTGCTTGTCTTCCTCCATTCTAGAAGCCACATTTGTCTTTGAAATAAAAATAAGGTGAGAATGAAACAGCTGACTCACCCCAAACTCCCTTAAAGGGGGCCAGAAGAATTGGTTGAGCAGAGTGCACCAATAAGAGATTCATTTGATTTGACAAATTTTCCATTTTAAAGATAAACATGACATTACTTTGCCAACAAAGGTCCATCTAGTCAAAGCTATGGTTTTTCTAGTGGTCATGTAAGGATGTGAGAGTTGGAATATAAAGAAAGCTGAGCACTGAACTGTGGTATTGGAGAAGATTCTTGAGAGTCCTTTGGATTGTAAGGAGATCCAACCAGTCCATCCTAAAGGAAATCAGTCCTAAATATTCAGTGGAAGGACTGATGCTGAAGCTGCAACTTCAGTACTTTGGCCACCTGATACAAAGAACTGACTCATTGGAAAAGCCCCTGATGCTGGGAAAGATTGAAGATGGGAGGAGAAGGGGAACACAAAGGATGAGATGGTTGGATGGCATCCCTGACGCAATGGACATGAGTTTGAGTAAACTCTGGGAGTTGGTGATGGACAGGGGGGCCTGGCATGCTGTAGTCCACAGGGTCACAAAGAGTTGGACATTACTGAGTGACTGAACTGAAGGAGAAATGCCATCTAATGGTCATTCACATTGGTCAGTGTGTAAATTACTTTGATCATCATCATAACTGTAGTTTATAGAGAAGTTCACTGTTAACATATTTGATTCTCATAATTTCAGTCTCCCCTTGACTCTCATTTAACCCATTTGACAGATGAGAGAAGTGAGAGATAGCCTTGGGTCATACAGCTAGTGAATGCCAAGTGGCTTCAAACTCAGGTCTTCCGATTCCAGGTCTAGACTGCTGCCATCACACCAGCTAATCAGATAATTTACACTCCCACATCTGTGGGAGTGGCCGTCTTGGCTGGGGATTGGAGGAGGGGGAAAGAGAAGAATATGGACGTGTCCAGAGGCAGGAGGGCAGTGGGAGACACAACTTGATAGTGAGATGGTTCCCTGCTTACTACTGCACAGGGTCTGGATGTTCGATCACTGGCCTGGCTATCAGGGCCTGCTCCAGTTCCTCTGAAACTGGAAAAAATGCAGCTGGGGAGAGGGGTGCTCTGAGGAACTCCAGTTCTTCATGTCTCAGTGCAGAAAGAATTCAGAAAGATGCAAAGTGATGGATTGTGTGTGTGTGTGTGTGTGTGTGTGTGTGTTAGTCGCTCAGTCGTGTCTGACTCTTTGTGATCCCATAAACTGTAGCCCGCCAGGCTCCCCAGTCCATGGGATTCTTCAGGCAAGAGTACTGGAGTGTGTTGCCATTTCCTTATCCATACAACTACCTGTGTGAATGTGTGTGTGTGTGTTTGTGTGTTAGTCGCTTAGTCGTGTCCGACTCCCTGCAACCCCGTGGACTGCAGCCTGCCAGGCTCCCCCATCCATGGGATTCTCCAGGCAAGAATACTGGAGTGGGTTGCCATTTCCTCCTCCAAAGTGATAGATTAGAAGTGATTTATTAGACTAGGATGCTTGTGAGACTTACAAGCAGGTGGGCAAGAGAATGCCATGTCTCAAGCACTTGGTGAGGAAAAGTAGGGTAGGGGAGAAGGCCACCTTCTTCCTCCTTCCTGTGTAGACATCATGCTTCCATCATCAGTTGCTTCTCCATGTCAGGCCAGGGAGTTTTCTTATCCCTATATGGTCAAGTCAGGACTGTCGTGGCACGATCAAAATGAGCAAAAAAGTGGTAACATATGCTAAAAATGAGAAATCGTCTCAGGTTTTAGTATAATGTCAACGTTTCCTTGTATTTTTGTTTTTAGTGTGTGCAGAGGAGTGTGTCCTAGGAATCATTAACTTACTGGGCTCACTGGACAGGAAATAGGCCTCATGCTGCTGCTGCTGCTGCTGCTGCTAAGTCGCTTCAGTCGTGTCTGACTCTGTGGTACCATTATTTTATTATTGGAGGCATGTGTCATGCTTCTGTTGCATGGTTTTGTTGCTAAGCGAGCCTGCTTGGCTTAGTGGTTAAGCAAACCTGCTTTCCTGATTGATTTGTAACTTACAGGGGCCTCTCATACATTTTTCTTTTCTTACAATCTCCTTGTGGGATTAATTACTCAGTCACCTGCTTTGTCCCTTTACTCTGTCCCCATCACCTTCAGAAACTCTAGTTGCTTGACCTTGGCCACTCTCCCGCCTAATTCTCTTGTCTCAGGACTGGAGGCACCAATGCCTTGCCCTTCCTCCCCTCCCCTCCCCTGTTAGCCTTGGAAACATGTCATTTCTTTTGCCTGGACTCTGAAAGAATCATAAAGGTGATACCTTGTAAGTAGAAACATAAGGCAACCATGTTCTTGAACAGGCAAGGTTCAGGCCAAGGATTTATGTAACAAGTAGAAACTGTCTTCGATCCATGAGCATAGTCTGTACATCGCTATCAGAGGCCCCCTTCCAGGTACTGCTTTTATTTTCCTCATTCCTTATTAGGAACACACTTAAAGGATGGAGAGGGTTCCCCATGTCCAATCCAGCCTCTCCAGCTTCAGGAGACTCTCCCAGTGGGAGCTGTTTCCCTCCATACCTCCCAGAGGTCCATCTGTTCTACTGCCCCAAGGGCATCTTCTTTGTGACCTCATGTCCCAAGCACCTCATTTGTGCCCTGGATTGGGAACCCACAGGTGGAAAGAGAATGAAGAGAAACGTTGTACAATAGAAATGTGAAAGACTCTTTCTGTTTACATATAACAATATTATGGGGAGAATAAAAGTTATCCATCATTTTTTCTCCAACATGTTCAAATCTCCTGTTCATCTGCTTCTTCCCTTTATGGTATAAATGATATTCTATCAGTATTAGAAATGTTCAGCTTCCAAGTTCATATGTAATAATAGTAAGGTTTTAAAAACAGAAGTCTTGACTGTCAGATCTATTATAAGGAACAAGTTAAACATTTTCATGTTCATTTTCACTTTAGGGGCCATGTGGTGGAGAGACCAGGAAGCTCACTGTTTTACTTATTCTTATCTTTTTCTTAGTAATATTCTGGGCAGGGGAAGGTTTAAGAGGATGTGTAGGTGGATTGTGTATTTCCAAGGTAGAGTGAGGCTACTTTTATATTGCACAGAAGTAGAGATCTTCTTACAAAATCTAGGGTAAGCTATTTGTTTCCTAGCTGGTCTTTGAGTAACAGGGTGGTTTTTTTGTTTGTTTGTTTTGTTTTTATCCCTTTGAAGAAAATTCCAGGACCTCATTGCAAACTGTAGACCAAGTAGTGGTGCCCAGGTGGCTGAAGGGTGTGTGAACTTCTCTCCAATGACTGAGCGACTGGAATGCCTGGGTGTGGGTTAGGTGCCCCCTCATTCGGCGGCAGTGAGATCTGTAACAAAGACCAATCAAAGAAAGAGTTGCTTGGAAGATTATAGTAGCTTGCAGCCCCTCTCAGCCCATCTTTGGCTTTCTCCCACATCCGGGGTGACTGGAGGGCTGCTGGGCCAAAAGAGGAATGGCCTAACCTTGAATGGTCTGTGAAGGCTTCCTGAAATGGTGTGAGGACCCTCCCCCACTGTAATATGTTGCTGGGAGAGCAAGCGTCCTTGTATTCTGTTCCTTTGGGGTTGCTTTGGGTCTTGGCTGCTGAAACATCCTCCTTGCAGGCATCTGCTTTTTATTTGCATCTGATCTACTGGGTCAGCTCCATCCACCTCTCTTGGGCCCTTATGAATTCAGAGTCAGCATCCCCTGGATCTAATGGGAGACTAGCCTGTTTCGAAATCATCACTGATCCTACTGAGGAAAGGTCAGAAGAAAGGGAGAAGGGGAAGATTCGTGGGTAATTTATTAGTTTGCAATACTATGTATATTGATGGTAACTCTATCCTGACACCTCTCTCTCCCACCTCCACCCGTCACTCTTCCTGGGTCTGAAGTAGGAAGAGATAATGGAGGAAGGAACTGAATATAATTCATTCATGAGTATGTAAGATAACCCCTCCTCCCCCTTCTCTTTGCCATATAACACATGTTACCCATTACTTTCCAATACTTAGAAAAAATAGAACAGGGATTATGAGAATTGTTATGAAAATATTACAAATGTAGAGTTCTTATGTGTATAGGAATGATGTGAAGACAATATTTGATTTTAAAAATATTTTTAGTAAATATGTCATATTATTTATTAAAATATAATCCATTGGGTTTTAAAATTTTAAATCAACCCCTTAAATAATTCTACTTATGGAGAGAGATTTGGGAGGGAAGTATGTTGCCAAATTTTTATCTATAAAAAGAGATCTGCAGTTCTGATTGATCTAATCAATTAACTGATTAGAAACTGAAGCAAGGACTTCCCTGGTGATCCAGTAGTTAAGACTCTGCACTTCCAGTGTTTCCACTTCAGGGGACACCAGTTCAACCCCTGGTAGGGGAACTAAGATCCCATATCTTAAAAGAAAAAAGAAACTGAAAGTTTGCACCTTAAATTATGCTAATTATTTGTAAATCATGTGACTAGCAGCCAATTAAAAATGATTAGAAATCTGATTAATTTAGGCCACCTATCTTTAGCTCTCTCTTTGATTCTACCAGTTGTCCATTTATTTATTTGATCAGCCCTGATTGAGACTCTGCTGTGAGGAAGGTGCAGGAGGCACAAGTATGAATAAGATGTCCTGAGTCTCTGTGTCTTGGAGCTTATTTCTGTGGCATAAACAGACCTCTGATGAGTCTACTTCCATTACCTTGCCCCATGCTGCACTAGGGGCTGCTATGGGGAGGCCAATGGGGACTGGGGTTGTCTGCAGAGACCCCCCAGAAGAGGTGATGGGGCCTGAACTGAGTCATAAAGGATTGAGTGGGTGCTCACCAGGTGAGGGAGAAGAGGTTGTTCCAGGCAAGGGGAGCAGTGTAGGTACATGGATAAGACAGAGGCTAAGGACCATGAGAAATATAAAATGCAAAGCAGGGGACACGACTGAGCGACCAAGCACACACAGCACACTGTGTGTGTCCGTGTGTGTGTGTGTGTGTGTGTACACAGATGCTGCTGCTGCTGCTAAGTCGCTTCAGACTCTGTGCAACCCCATAGACGGCAGCCCACCAGGCTCCCCCATCCCTGGGATTCTCCAGGCAAGAACACTGGAGTGGGTTGCCATTTCCTTCTCCAATGCAGGAAAGTGAAAATGAAGTTGCTCAGTTGTGTCCGACTCCTAGCAACCCCATGGACTGCAGCCCACTAGGCTCCTCTGTCCATGGGATTTTCCAGGCAAGAGTACTGGAGTGGGGTGCCATCGCCTTCTCCGGTGTACACAGATGAGACGGAGGCAAAGGACCATGAGAAATATAAAATGCAAGGCAGTGGACACGACTGAGCGACCAAGCACACACAGCACAGGGATGTGTGTGTGTGTGTGTGTGTGTGTGTGTGTGTGTGTGATGAGTGGGGAGGAGAGGGATGTCAAGATTTGGTAGGAATTCCAAGCTTAGGACAGTCAGAACTCTGGGGAGTTTTAAGTGATGATCTGGCCAGATTCCTGAACCTGGCCGCTGGCATGGGTTCATCAGTCTTGGACCAGTTAGGCTCAGCTGGCAGCCGGCCTGGCTCAGTCCAGCACACCCGACACAGGCCAGGGCTGGGGAGAGGCGGGAGCTGCAGCAGGACTGACCTCCTCCTGACCTTGGCATGATGTGTGTACCTCTCAGGAGGTTTCCATCTTCCAGCAATTTCTCCATCTGTGTGATAGCAGTCTTAGCGCTTAGGGACACTGTGGCCCATCAGTCATGGGGGCCTATTTCAGTGCTCTCCAACCAGGGCGTCCACTAGGCGCTTGCAAATTCCTCTGAGCTCAGTGGGTGTGAAGACCCTCAGGCCCTCCAGCACTGCAGAGTGTTCTCAGATGTCCAGGAATGCTGCTGCTGCTGCTGCTAAGTCGCTTCAGTCATGTCCGACTCTGCGACCCCATAGACGGCAGCCCACGAGGCTCCCCCGTCCCTGGGATTCTCCAGGCAAGAACACTGGAGTGGGTTTCCATTTCCTTCTCCAATGCATGAAAGTGAAAAGTGAAAGGGAAGTCGCTCAGTCGTGTCCGACTCTTAGCGACCCCATGGACTGCAGCCCACCAGGCTCCTCCACCCATGGGATTTTCCAGGCAAGAGTAGCGGAGTGGGTGCCACTGCCTTCTCCTACAGAGCTGTAATCTCTGCTTCTTCATGCCCACTTCTCCACAAGGGGGCCTCACTGACAAGGCCTGGGTGACCTCGAATCAGACACAGACCAGATAGGAAGGAAGGAGGTGTCCTTAAGGAAAATGACTCACCAAAAGTTGTCCTTCTGTTATTTACAAACTCTTGCTTTTATTACATATGTAAGTAAAAATGAATGTAAAATATTTTTATCTAATTTGAACACGAAACCTTATTAGTCTGTGGCTTGTCTTTTTTTAAAAAAATTACTGGATCCTGTTTAAAAGGAGTTTCATAACTCTTCTGAGATTCATTCTGTAATTCTGAGAGAGTGACATTTATAGACTACTCACGTAAACAGAGTGTGGAGTTGCTGTCAGCTCACTCATGGTTTTTGTGGAGGTTCCAGGCAGACAGAAATACGCACCTGAAACAAGGCCGTGTGTTGTCAGTTCGGTGGAGTGGGTGATAAGAATGTAGGGTTTCTGTTCTCCGTGTGCCTTCCCAGGAGGGCCTGGCCGCATCTCACCTGTGCACCTGGGGCTGGTTCCACCCCCAGCCTTCCTAGCCAGACACTGACACCGAGCCCATGCTCCTCCACGCTGCAGTGTCCTCCCCGTTCATTAGATGAGTTGAATAAATAACTCAGCGAGGGAGGTTGATGGAGAAGAACTTGCAGGAAGTCATTTTGTGGTGGGCACGCATCAAGGCCCCAAGGTTTAGGTCTCAGCTTTTTGGAGAAAGGAGCTGCAAGGCTAAAATGGGCTGGATTCACATGGGGTGCTGTGGGCCCCTGAGGGGTGTTGAGGGCCCAGAGGGCAGGGGCCTCACACAGCCCCCTGGATGGCCCAGCACTCAGCATGCCCCACACAGTATGATATATGGGGGTGCAGCCTTGCCGGCCTCTAGCACAGGAGTAGCAGTGAGATGCCCCATCACTCGAAGGCAGGACATCTGAGGGGAGTGGAGAGCAAGGAGTGGAAACTGCCAGATTCACGAGGCAGCTGGGCTGGGACCAGGAGGCCTGCATCAGCAGTGGGGAGTGAGCTGGAGAGGCCTGCGCGGTTCCCACTCGTGGATCTCATTCTTGCCCACTGGCTCATGACGTCTGAAGAAACACGTTGCTCCTGGTGTTCACCGCCCTCAGGACTACCACTGGTTGAGGTTCGGGAGCACGCTGTCTCTCTGAGGTATGGAGGCCTGGTCTCTCAGTTATGTCCTGTTCTCCAAACGTGACCTCTCTTTTCACCCCATGTCTTGACGTGTGTGGTTCTCTGGGCTTTGAGGGCCTCTTGTTTCCTCTTCTTCTGAGGCAGAGTTTCCATGCTTCGTTCAAAACCCTGGTCAGGTTCTGTTGCCTCACTGGACACTTAATTAGCCTCTCTGGCCAGAGTTGCTTGCTCCCCCCACCTGCAGTCTCATAGCCTCATCACGATGTTTCTGCACTGTGCAGCATTAATCTGTCCATTCTGCTGTCTCTTCAGTGTGACTGCGTTTTCAAGGATAATGGTCCTCTCTTGAAATTTGCTATCCCATCTTCATGTCACCATATCTGGTTTTGAAAGCAAAAAAAAAAAAAAAAAATTGAAAGCATTCAAAATGTTAAAAACAGATCACCCACAATCTTTTTCTAAAAGGCAGTGAGTATCTGGATATGCAAAATGTGGTGGATACATGCAATGGAATATTATTCATCCATGGAAAGGAATAAAATTCGGATACAAACCTACAACATGAATGAACCTTAAAGCATATGGTAAGTGAAGTAAACCAGACACATAAGAATAAATATGTGATTCCATTTACATGAGATGCCTACAAAAGGCACATTCAATGACAGAAAGTAGATTTGATGTTATTAGGGATTGGGGGTGAGAAGGAGGAAACGATACAGAATTTCTGTTTGAGATGATGATAAGTTCTGGACATAGTGGGGGATATACTTAATGCTGAGCTTCCCTGGTGGCTCAGTGGTAAAGAACCCGCCTGCCAATGCAGGAGACATGGGTTCAATTCCTGGATCGGGAAGATCTCCTGGATAAGGAAATGTCAATCCAGTCTAGTATTATTGCTTGGGAAATCCCATGGACAGAGTCACAGGAGCCTGGAGGGCTACAGCCCCTGGAGGCTAAAAAGAGTCAGACATGACTTAATAACTAAGCAATAGCAACAGTGTACTTAAAGCCACTGAATTATCTATATGAAAGTGGTAAACTGGACATGGAACAACAGACAGGTTCCAAATAGGAAAAGGAGTACGTCAAGGCTGTATATTGTCACCCCTGCTTATTTAACTTATATGCAGAGTACATCATGAGAAACGCTGGGATGGATGAAGCACAAGCTGGAATCAGAATTGCTGGGAGAAATATCAATAACCTAATATATGCAGATGACACCACCCTTATGGCAGAAAGTGAAGAGAAACTAAAAAGCCTCTTGATGAAAGTGAAAGTGGAGAGTGAAAAAGTTGGCTTAAAGCTCAACATTCAGAAAATGAAGATCATGGCATCTGGTCCCATCACTTCAATGGAAATAGATGGGGAAACAGTGGAAACAGTGTCAGACTTTATCTTGTTGGGCTCCAGAATCACTGCAGATGGTGACTGCAGCCATGAAATTAAAAGATGCTCACTCCTTGGAAGGAAAGTTATGACCAACCTAGATAGCTTATTGAAAAGCAGAGGCATTACTTTGCCAACAAAGGTCCATCTAGTCAAGGCTATGGTTTTTCCAGTGATCATGTATGGATATGAGAGTTGGACTGTGAAGAAAGCTGAGTGCCGAAGAATTGATGCTTTTGAACTGTGGTGTTGGAGAAGACTCTTGAGAGTCCCTTGGAATCCAACCAGTCCATTCTGAAGGAGATCAATCCTGGGTGTTCTTTGGAAGGAATGATGCTGAACCTGAAACTCCAGTACTGTGGCCACCTCATGCGAAGAGTCGAGTCATTGGAAAAGACTCTGACGCTGGGAGGAATTGGAGGCAGGAGGAGAAGGGGACGACAGAGGATGAGATGGCTGGATGGCATCACTGACTCGATGGACGTGAGTCTGAGTGAACTCCAGGAGTTGGTGATGGACAGGGAGGCCTGGTGTGCTGCGATTCATGGGGTCACAAAGAATCGGACATGACTGAGTGACTGAACTGAACTGAACTGATGCTGCTGCTGCTGCTAAGTCGCTTCAGTAGTGTCCGACTGTGTGACCCCATAGACATCAGCACACTAGGCTCCGCCATCCCTGGGATGTATATTTCTCCATAATTAAAACAAAGACAATGAGCAGAGAAGAAATAAATGGAAGAATTTGCAGTAAAATTCTCCAAAGACACAAATGCAAAATAGTTCAAAATTATGTAGACCAGTTAAATGTGATACAACTCACTACAGACTCTTTATCAAGAGAAGAAAACCTGTGTTCTTTCTCTTGACACTATTTTTAGGGAAGTCAGTAGGATTCCATCAAAGTCCACATCGTCTTCACTTATTCTTCTGTGATATTGGCAGCAAGTACACTTTCCCAACATTAAATTGAACTGCTCTCTGAGATGTGATTGCAAGTAAGCTGAGATCACTCAAACTTGGGGGTATTGAAATGCCTTAGAAAATTAATTTCCTTGGTTAATTTTAGTTTTTAAATCTGTTTTAATATTATATATATATATCCAAATAATCTTCAAGAGTGAAAACTAAGTAAACAGTTGTAACATGATTAGTGGTTATATTTTTATTTTCTTGGGATTAGAACCCTCTGTTGTGCCAGATAAATCTTTTCCTTGGATTTTGTATTTTTAGCTCATGCACTTTTATGGGAACTCATTAGAGGGGCGAGTGTAAAATTCCCCTTCACGACAGAGTTAGAGAACAAGAGGTTAATTGTGCCAGACTCAAGGAGGCACATCAGAGCTCATGATGAGAACCATGGTGGTCTTTTGGATCGCAAAGGGGTGAGACACCCCGAAAAGGTGCCTGGTATATGATCAAACAGCAGTTCTCGGAAAGGTGCTGAGCAGAAGCAGAGGCTTTGGCAGAACCTAAACGGCAAAGTCACAAACAGTAACAGGTTCTAAAAATAACAACTGCAACCCCAGCAAAATGCAAGTCCTTATATGTGGGAAGTATAATGGGAAATGTATTGATTGGTATTTTTGTCCAGATGGTGAACAGTGATCACAAGTAGAGATGCTCATCCTTTCTCCAAAGGTGTGTGGTATAAAACATCCATCACCATTAGCAAAGTCTTCTAGTGAGAATGGTGACTCAAGTCAACAGAGTTGTATGAGGAGTTTTCTGACTGCAAGTGGCTGGAATAGAACAAAAATCCACTTTCATGTATTCATTCTCTCCTTCTGCTCGTGTTTAATGAGCACCTATGATATGCCAAGCATTATTCTAGGTACTTGGACTATATCACTGAATCAAATCAAGTTCTCAGCCCTCATGAAGCTCATGTTGTAGCAGGAGAATGCAGAAAATAAGGTATAGGTGCTTTATAGGTAAGTGCATTTTATAATGTATTAGAAAAGGGGGAAAGTAGAGCAGGAAAAGAAGCTTGAGAGTGCCCAAGGGAGGTAGATGTGGGAGCAGGTGGCTGCAATAGGGTGGTCAGGGCAAGCATCATGGAGACGGAGATGTGTGGACAAAGCCTTGGAGCAGGGAGTTAATATGACTTCCCATGGAAGG
Source organism: Madoqua kirkii (assembly GCA_006408675.1). Lineage (NCBI taxonomy): Eukaryota > Metazoa > Chordata > Mammalia > Artiodactyla > Bovidae > Madoqua > Madoqua kirkii. Next base: position 82,760 of record SJYC01043117.1, read on the forward strand.
GATATGGTAATGGGAGGGTCTAGGATGGCTCGAGGTGTTTGTCCTAAGCAGTGAATGGAAGGATGGAGTTGCTCTAGGTGGAAAGCATGAAGCAGGCTTGGGGTGAAGATCTGGTGTTCAGTTTGGACACATCAAGCTTGATATGCCTAGTAGACTTCCAGGGGGAGATAGTGAGAAAACATTGGTATATTCATTTCCTATTCTTGCTGTCATGAATTACCACAAATTTAGTAGGCTAAAACAACATATGTGTGGCTTCCCCGATGGCTCAGGGGGTAAAGAATCTGCCTGCAGTGCAGGGAGACACAGGAGATGTGGGCTCAATCCCTGGATCGGGAAGATTCCCTGGCGAAGGAAATGGCAACCCACTCCAATATCCTTGCCTGAAAAATCCCGTGGACAGAGGAGCTGGTGGGGTTTGCCACAGTCCTTGGGGTGGCAAAGAATCGAACATCACTGAGCAAAACAACCCATGTTTATTATCGCATAGTTTTGAAGGTCCGAAGTCCTAAAATTAAGGTATACTGCTTGTGGAGAGTCTAGAGGGGACTCTGCTTCCTGGCAGTTCAGAAGCTGCCTGCATTCCTTGACATGTGGCCCCTTCTTCCACCTGCTGAGTGCTTCATTGTCCAACCTTCGCTTCATGGTCCTCTCCCGGATCCTCATGCCTTCCTTCTTATAAGATCTGTGATTATACTGGACTCCCCTGGATTATTCAGGATGATCTCCCCTTCTCAAAATCCTGAAGTTAGTCACATCTGCAAGGTTATTTGAGTCTGGAGTGCTGGTAAGAGACCCAGGCTAGAGTAAACCTCTGGCATTTAAAGCCCTTCTGGGAGAATTCCGTGACTCCCACAACTTTTTGGTTCAGTCACTAAGTCATGTCCAACTCTTTGTGACTCCACGGACTGCAGCACACCAGGCTTCCTTGTCCTTCACTATCTCCCAGACTTTGTTCAAACTGATGTCCACTGAGTCAGTGATGCCATCTACCCATCATCTCATCCCCTGCCACCCCCTTCTTTTGCTTTCAGTCTTTCCCAGCATCAGGGTCTTTCCCCACTGAGTTGGCTGTTCACATCAGGTGGCCAAAGTATTGGAGTTTCAGCTTCAGCATTAGTCCTTCCAATGAATATTCAGGGTTGATTTCCTTTAGGATTGACTGATTTGATCTGCTTGCAGACCAAGGGACTCTCAAGAATCTTCTCCAGCAGCACGGTTTGAAAGCATCAATTCTTGGTGCTCAGCCACAACTTAGGACATCGGAATGCCCTAAGTGGACTTCAGATGGAATTGGACACTGGATCCTCGGATTGAAGAGCCGTCTGCGTCTCTCTTATTCTCTCTTTCCCCTCCTTCCCCTCTCCTCAACCTGCCTCAGCCCCACTCTCTTGGCCCTGAGGTTCATTCTCTCCCACCTCAGGATTACGTATGGTTGCCAGGAACTCCAGGTTTAGATGGGCTTAGTGAGAAAACCCAGAGAAAAGACAGAACTTCTGTCTCATGGGATCCACACTTGAAGCCCCACAGGGCTCTGATAGGGCCAAGTTGGTGTCTCCCCTGTGGCTGGTGGCTCTTGGTCCCCTGGGGAACCAGAGAGACTCAAAAGAGGGGCAGTTTCTCAAAGCAAAGGGGGAGGGGCTGTTGCTGGAAAAGAGGAAGAGAGGCTAGTAAAACGAAGGCCCTAGCTACGCTGAAAACCCTGTAGACTTTTATGTTTTAGATTATCTTTTAGAAAATTTTAAACATAGCCCAGAGTAGGTTCCTCATGTACCCATCAGCTGTGCTTTCACAGTTACACAGTTTGTTTTCTTTTTTTGGCCCCGCCATTCAGCTTTACACAATCTTAGGCTTTGGAATCTTAGTTCCCCAACCAGGGATTGAACCTGGGCCCTTAGCATCGAGAGTGTGAAATCCTAACCACAGAACTGCCAGGGAATTCCCAACAGCTGCTAACTCTTAGCCAACTTACTTCTATGTGCCTAACTCCTCCGCCGCCCCCACCTCAGGACTATATTAAAGTAAATTCCAGACGTCATTTCATTTTCCCTGTAAATACTGCCGTATGTCATATTTAGTAACTCAAAAGAATAAGGACTCTTAAAAAAACAGGGCCACAATACCATTATCACCCTAAAACATTTTACCATTAATATCGTTAACTGTTGAGTCAGTGTTCACGTTTCCCCAGTCGTCTCATAAATGAGGGTTTGAATCAGGGCCCCAGTGAGGTTGATCCATTCCATCTGGTTCAGAATTTCCTTGTGAGATACACCCGTGGGTTAATTGTCTAAAGCTGTTTGCAGGCAACACATTGGGCTGGTATTCCTCCTAGTCCGTACACCGTGGACGTGACTCTGTCTCTGCCAGGTCAGTTGCTTCTTTCTTGTCACTGTAACACTTTCACTTCTTCAAATTCACTGCCTCCACACACCCAAGTGGCTTTTGTGCAGCAAGTATCCTGGAGTCATTTTGAAAGCGGCAGATGTGGTTTAGGTGAGTCTGGCTTTTGAAAAGCCCCAAAGATCTAGATATGCAACCCGGCTATGGTGCTTCCCTTCCCCTCCCACAATCATCCCACTGGGAGATGAGAACAGAGGCCTTTCCTCTGCATCACTGTCTCCATAGAGGCTTCTGTCCCAGGGTTCCAAATGCCAGTTTGCTCCAGGGACAGTCTTCGCTTGAGTGGGTCCCCCTGGGCCTGTTAGCACAGACAGACGAGCTGAGGACTGAACTTCCCTCCTTGTGGTTTGTGTGTTGCGTTTTTGACCTGACTGTGGATCTCTCAGAGCCGCTGAGGCTTAAGGTTTGTTCTAGGGGAGTGGGATGGAGAGGAAGGACGGGGTCCTTGAAAATATGAACCGAGAAGTCCCAAGTGTCTAACCTGCCCTTTCGAAAGGGTTCAGCCAGTCCCGCTGTGCGCGCAGCGCCCTGGAGAGGATTCTGGCATAGCAGCTGTGCATCTTTCCACAGAACTGGAATCACATAGACAGGCCTACTCTGTCATTCACCCTGACATCATAAACACTTCTTTACTGTTATTACATATTTTCCTTTAGTTTTCTAAACATTCATAATAGCCAAGACATTCTTTTTTGGCAGAGCGATAAATCTACTGGGCAGTGAAAGGAACACCTGGAGTCAGGAGGACTGCATCGCAGGCCTGGTTTCACCCCGATCTAGAAATATGACTGGAGGCCTAGCCCCAGACTTCTCTGGGTTTTCTCCTCCATCACATGGGGACGGTAGTTCTTGTGTCACAGGACTGTTACAGAGATGAAATGAAAGAATGATGTTATAGGGCTTTAAGTGCTAGTCATTCAGCATGTCCGACTCTTCGCACCCCTGTGGGCTGTAGCCCGCCAGACTCCTCTCTCCGTGGGATTCTCCAGGTAAGAATACTGGAGTGGGTAGCCGTTCCCTTCTCCAGGGCATCTTCCCCACCCAGGGATTGAACCTGCTTCTCCTGCATTGCAAGCAGAATCTTTACCGTCTGAGCCACCAGGGAAGCCCCTTCTAGGGCCTTTGTACACTCTAAATTCATGTTCAGAGATAGTGAGTATCTGTGTTTGGGTTATGTAGGTTCAGTAAGTGATGTAGAAGTTCTCATTCTTCCTAATCCTCAGAGAGACTCACTCCTTGAAGCCAGTGCCTGACAGTTAAGGAGAGAGAAGGTCCTTGTTCGGTCTGTGCTCCTGTGGCTGCACTTTCTGGAAGATGTTCCTGCTCATCCTCATTCCCTCCTTCCCATGTAGAAGCAGCGGGAAATTCCTAGAGCATAGAAGTGTTATCCAAAATGTGGTACATCCTGGAAACACTGTTCCTCTGGTTTCTTTATAAATGGAGCTGAGACTCTCAAATGTTTCTGATGAAGATCTGTGGAGTCTTCCCATGGACTTCCCATGGACATAAAAATATATTTTTGTATTTTAGAATGAATGTGCTTAGAGTATGGAAATTTTTCTTACACATTTTAAGAGTCCAAGAGATCTGTGTTGACCTGAACTGAGGTATAAGCAGAGGATTGGGCAGCAACCTGGATGACCTTGGAGGGCATTATGCTAAGTAAAATAAGTCAGAGAAATACAAATACTGTATGATGTCACTTACATGTGGAATCTAAAATATAAATGGCAAACTAGTGAATATAACAACAAAGAAGTAGACTCACAGATATAGAGAGTAAATTAGTGGTTACCAGTGTGGAGAGGGAAGGGAGGAGGGCCAGGGGTTGCGGGTGAGAAGTACAAACTATTAGGTATAAAGCAAGCTACAAAGATATATTGTACAACTCGGGGAATACAGCCAGCATTTTATAATGATTACAATGCTTCATTGTAACTTTTAAAAATTGTGAATCACTATTGTACACCTGTAACTTATATATACAGCAGCTATCATTTAATTTTTAAAGTCTTTAAAAAATAAAAAATATGTATTTTATATTAAAATGCATACACAGAGGAGAATTATACCTGTAAATATGGTGATTATTTCTCTTATCATTGAAGAGCTGAATAATATCGTCTCTTATTTCTACAGAATAGTAGATCCCCAGGCACATTTTAGGCTTTATTCATCAGAGCTGCACGTATGATCTGACAATACCTCTTATCCATTTGGTTCTATTCCCTTGGCAGTTCTCTCTCTTCCTATTCCCAAATATATTTCCCCCTGGAGATTGTTTTCTTCTGGACCAGTTGCTTAATCTTCCCAACCCATATTTGGTAGAGACTCGTAGTGCTCACTCCCATCCGTGAGAAAGGAGTGCACTTTCCAGCCTCTCTGGCAGCTGGGCAGGACTGTGATTAATCCTGAAAAATGTGTCACTTATGGGCTGAGGCAGTGAGGTGCTCAGATGCACATAATTCTGCAGGCTTCCCTACCTCACCTCATAAACTGAGAGTCACAAGTTCAGGAAATTGCAGCTACATGATGCTAAAGCCTCCATCCGTTTTGACCTTGAGTCACCACGTGAGGACAATTTCTTTAGAGAGTTACCAGGCCCCCACAGTGGACTCTGTGACTGAGGAATAAATTTAGGTGGCATCGAGCCAAGGAGACCTGGGGACTTTTTGTTATTATGGCACAATCTAGTCTCTCCTGACTGCTGCACATTCTGTCTCTAAAATGGCCTTAACCAGTTCTTTGATTCGGAGAAGGCAATGGCACCCCACTCCAGTACTCTTGCCGGGAAACTCCCATGGACGGAGGAGCCTGGTAGGCTGCAGTCCATGGGGTCGCTAAGAGTCGGACATGACTGAGCAACTTCACTTTCACTTTTTACTTTCATGCATTGGAGAAGGCAATGGCAACCCACTCCAGTGCTCTTGCCTGGAGAATCCCAGGGATGGAGGAGCCCAATGGGCTGCCGTCTGTGGGGTCGCACAGAGTCGGACACGACTCAAGCGACTTAGCAGCAGCAGCAGTTCTTTGATGAAGTCTTTTCTCTGTGTGGAGAGTAAACCCTTAAAATTTTGAAGTATCTACATTTTTTAGATTGTACCAAAGTATTTTCCAAACTGTGGCATGCATACCATTAGTGGTATGTGAGATAATTTTATGTGGGTTATAGATAGACTTTTAAGTATGTTAGATATTTATTTACATTTATAATTTGCTTCTCTGTATAGCAAGTGATTCCCATTTTCCATTCATAGTAGTTATATAAATATTTCTTTTAAAATAACCTTGTAGAACAAGGAGAGATTTAAAAAGAAAAATCCAGTAGATAAAAGTGTAATTGGCATGCAGATATGGCAAAAATCAGAGAGGTGGTATTCAAATGACTGAAGGGTTGGAAACTATATAGATAATCAATTACTCGATGGCATGTCTGTTAAAGAAGATCCCCACTGGACAGACTTTCATATTTGACACCCAGTGATTAGCATCAGATGGACTTCCCTGATGGCTCAGCGGTAAAGAATCTGCCTGCAATGCAGGAGACACAGGAGACTCGACTTTCGATCCCTGGGTCAGGAAGATCCCCTGGAGGAGGAGACGGCTACCCACTCCAGTATTCTTGCCTGGAAAATCCCATGGACAGAGGAGCCTGGCAGTTCATAGGGTCAGAAAGAGTCGCACGCAACTGAAGTGACTTAAGCACAAACTCATGAGTATTTATTTTATTCTGTGTTATAACCCATTACTGTTATTTTGTGGCCCAAATTGTAGCGTATTTGGCTATTGAGAGCTTATTCCAGTTGGCTCCTATGTCCTTTTGACCTGTCCCCATCATTTTTGTAAAGCGGCTCCTTATTTCCTGGCACCATATAATGTTCCAGTCTCATCTTGTGTTCTCTGTCCCCATCCTGGAATCAGCCACTTCTGCTAGGTGCCTTGTTTTTTCAGTATTATTTTAATGTATGTTTATAACATTCTATTCATACTCTTTGAAAAATGGTATTTACCTTGTGAAATATTTATGTGGGAGATATTGGATATTTTCTTGCCATGTTTAGTACTCAATTATTCATGAAACACTGACCCGCCAACATGTCTGTTTGGAGAAAAGCATATTCTGTGTTGTTCTATATGGTTGAAGAGAATGAAAGCCACACAATTAAAGGTTTTCACTAAAAGATCTACTATGCTTTCTAATTTCTTCATTTCTTTTTTGCACCTAACCACAGAGTCAATATCTTTTAGATTTTTCCTTGCTTTTAAACATTGTTCTTGCTAAAAAATTCTTTTCTCTCTCATAAATTTTCTCTGGCATTCCTCTTCTGCAATTTAGCTCTTCACTGGCCTAAATTCCTCTTACCTCGTATTTTATCCTGACACTTCCACCCTTTGCTGAATTCCTGGTATAGCATCTCTATTTCTCTGACCCTTGCGCCAATTTTCTAGTCAATTCAATCAATATATACAGCTCAACACTGAAGTGGACTGGAAAGTTTCTTGGCCAAAACTAGAGGGTCTAAATGCTTCCATCAAATGTAAACCTAACCTTTTTTTTTTTCTTCTGAAGGAGTATGTTTCTTATAGAAATTGATTTCAAAAAGTGGTTCCTTTCAAAATTCACAAATCTTACTCCTATGAGTCTATTTTTTATTATCACATTTAAAAAAACCTATTTGTTTTTAAATTATAGATGGTTGGTCTTATCTGTCTAACCCAGAGTACAAAATAAAATGTTTTTCACTTTTTAATTTGAGATAATTTTATACTTATTGAACTGTTAGGAGCCTGTATATGCAGTGTTCTCCTACACCCTTCATGCAGTATCTAGCTGTATTTCATTATATATTACATCCATGGTCTCCCAGCTCAGAATTAGTGAGGTCCCGTGATCCGTGTTGATTGGTCACTGCCTTTGCATTGATTTCCTTTGACTCCCATCAGTTACCTTCAGATTTTCCTGTGGAGGAAGCACCTCTGTGTTATCATCTTCGTGGTTTAAAGGGAATGACTCATTCTTTGCTCCAGGGCTGAGCTCTGATTGGCTGTGGCATGGAGCTTGGCTGAAGGGTGTATGTGTTCATGGTTCAATCCGGCCAGTGAGATGCATGGAGACTTTTACTGGGGCTTATGAAAGAGAAACTTTTGTATTTCATGATACCGTGTGACCCCTGTGGTTGTGATTTGTCAACATGGGGGCAGCCTGCCCAAGTGTAAAAGTGACACACTTAGAAGGGAAGAGCCTAGAAAATTTCTGAGGGCGGATGCAGTTATGCTTGAGGCTAGCCCTACCTCCAGACTTCAGTTTTGTGAATCAGTGAATTCCTTCACAGTCTTTTTTTTCCCCCTGGCTAACTTTTTTTTTTTTTACAATTTGAGTTTTCTGTAACTTGCAAAGATTTCTATTGATACAGACCCTTTTTGGTGCATCCTGTCATGTTGCTTGTACCTGCGTTACTGTTCAGTTATTCATCAGAGTTAATCACATGTCCATTTTCCTTCAAATAGATTATGATATTCTCGAAACTAGGCATTAAACTCTTGCCTTCCTTTCTGACCTTTATATGGGCATAGCACCTCTGTTTATGCTGTCCAGGTCTATTCTATGCCAGGCTCAGATCTGGATCTAGTTCTCCATATGTGTTTGTAGAATTTTGTTACCATGCCACTTAATATCACTGCATCACAAATTATCACAAATTTAGCAATTAAAACAAGTCATAACTTCTCTGAATCAGAAGCATGGGACAGCTCAGCTGGGTTCTCTGTTTAGGGTCTTGCCAGACTGCAATCAGGGTGTCAGTGGGCTGTGTTCTCACCTGGAGGCTTGACTGGGGCAGAGTCTACTTCTAAGCTCATTCACCTTGTTGGCAGCATTCCTTTCCTGGGGCTGTATGACTGAGGACTCCAGGTTTTTGCTGATTGTTGATCAAAGGCTGCTCAGTGGGTTTCCTCAACCTGGTTGCTCACTTCCTTAACCCAGAGAGGAGGATCTCTTGCTCAGGTCTGCTGAAACAGTCTTATATCACACCATATAACCACAGAGGAACACCCCACCCACTTTGCCACATTCTCCTGGCTAACAAATCACAGGTCTGATTCTCACCCAAGCATTGGGGGCAATTCAAAGGTGTGGACATCAGGAGATGGGAAATCACCATGGGTCACCTTAAGGTCTGCCCTTCACTCTACTTTCAATGTTCATTTTTAAAGTTCAGGAGATCTTGTGGGTTCAGCCGCAGAACCACCACAATAAAGTTATATTGTGATAAAGTGAGTCACAGGAGTTTTTCAGTTTCCCATTGCATATAAAAGCTATGTTTACAGGACTTCTCCGGTGGCTCAGTGATAAAGAATCTGCCTGCTAGTGCAGGAGACACAGGTACGATTCCTGATCTGGGAAGATCCTACACGCTGTGGAGCAGCTAAAGCCCATGCACCGTAACTGTTGCGCCTGTGCTCTAGAGCTCAGGAGCCGCAGTTACTGAGCTCATGTGCCCTAGAGCCCGGATCCTGCAACACGAGAAGCCTCTGCAATGAGAAGCCCACACACTCCAGCAAAGAGCAGCCCCTGCTCGCCACAGCTAGAGAAGAGCTCGCAGAACAACGAAGACCCAGCTCAGCCAAAAATAAAAATAAACCCTGGGTTGGGAAGATCCCCTGGAGAAGGGAATGGCTACCCACTCCAGTATTCTTGCCTGGAGAATTCCATGGACAGAGGAGCCTGGTGGGCTACAGTCCATGGGGTCATAAAGAGTCAGGCTCGACTGAGCAACCGACACGTTCACTTTATGTTTACAATACAGTGTGTTAAGTGTGAGATTCCTGGGTCAGAATTGCCCCACACGGAGGAAATGGCAACCCTCTCCAGTATTCTTGTTGGGAATATTCCATGGACAGGGGAGCCTGGCGGCCTACAGTTCATGGGGTCACAAAGAGTCAGATACAAGTGAGCATCTGAGCATGCAGGCATCACACTAGTAAGTGTTCAACAGTATGATTATATATATACATAAACCAGTTTACATGCCTTAATTTTAAAATACTTTATGGCTTAAAAAATGCTAACCATCATCTGAGCCGTCAATGAGTGTAATGGTAGCATCAAATATCACTGATCATAGATCGTCATTACAAATATAGGAATAATGAAACACTTGAATATTGTAAGAATTACCAGAATGTGACCTGGAGACATGGAGTGAGCAAATTTTTTTTGGAAAAATGGTGTCGATACACTTGCTCGACTCCAAGTTGCCACAAACCTTCAATTTTATAAAACAAAGAAAAAAAAAAAACCAGTGTCTGTGAAGCACAGTAAAGTGGTATACAATATCTGCCTGTGTCTTCTTTTAGCTCCTAAAGGGGCTTTTATATCTCTCAACATATAAGCTCCTATAAAATTCAGTTTTTAAAAATTATAGACATATTTTTTCACCTTAGGAAAGACATGAGTTTACTTGAAATTTCTTTTTATGATCATATGCATCTTCTTTTGGTTGAATCATTTCTTAAGTATTCATAATAAAATGATTCTTGAGGACATGTTTAAAGTTTCTAATTATTTTTATGTTCTTTTAATGACATTTAAAAAAGCAACAGTTCCTAGAGTTGGTTGCATTGGAAATATGATGTAAATATTTTTCAAACAAACCGAGACCTCTTCAATAGCAATATTGAGAAGAGCCACAAACCATGAGGCCCTGTCTCCTACAGATATTTCATTTAAATTCAAAATCCAACAGCTGGCTTTCTGCCATTTGTTTTTCAGTAATAGAATAGTGTTAACAAAAAAGCAAACTCCTTTCCCAAATGTAAAAAATAACACTTTTAATAGGGACCTGTGAAATTTGGGCAGATTTTTCTTTATCTCTACAGAATGGCTAGATATAAAGGTCAGATTAGAATTCTCAATATTTACTTGACTAGGTAATTCCAACAAAATATCCTTTTGTAACATAGTTTAGAGCTATAATTAGGTGAATAAATAAATAATTGTTGACAATTCTGAAAACATTTCCAACCAATAAATTATTTTCTTGCATATATTTTCTTATTTTTATGTTTGACCTTATATCTTCCAGTATTTTCCCCCATTTTAACTGTAGAGTATATGAATGTCATAATTCCTAGCCACAGTTCAATAACATGTCTTAGCCTTGTCGTTTACAAAAAGTCTTAAAATATAAGTTGGTTAACTTAACTCCTATCTTTACCTGTGATTTTTTAGAAAATGTTTTTTATATTTCATGTGACATTTTATAGAAACCCAAGATCTCTTCAACAAAATTAGAGCTACCAAAGGAACATTTCATGCAAAGATGGGCACAATAAAGGACAGAAATGGTATGGACCTAACAGAAGCAAAATATATTAAGAAGAGATGGCAAGAATACACAGAAGAGCTGTACAAAAAAATCTTCACTACTCAGATAATCACGATGGTATGATCACTCACCTAGAGCCAGATATCCTGAAATGTGAAGTCAAGTGGGCCTTAAAAAGCATCACTATGAACAAAGCTAGTGGAGATGATGGAATTCCAGTTGAGCTATTTCAAATCCTGAAAGATGATGCTGTGAAAGTACTGCACTCAGCATGCCAGCAAATTTGGAAAACTCAGCAGTGGCCACAGGACTGGAAGTCCAGTTTTCATTCAAATCCCATAGAAAGGCAATGCCGAAGAATGCTCAAACTACTGCACAATTGCATTCATCTCACACGCTAGTAAAGTAATACTCAACATTCTCCAAGCCAGGCTTCAGCAGTACCTAAACCATGAACTCCCAGATGTTCAAGCTGGTTTTAGAAAAGGCAGAGGAACCAGAGATCAAATTGCCAACGTCCACTGGATCATTGAAAAAGCAAGAGAGTACCAGAAAAACATATATTTCTGCTTTATTGACTATACCAAAGCCTTTGACTGTGTGGATCACAACAAACTGTGGAAAATTCTGAGAGAGATGGGAATACCAGACCACCTGACCTGCCTGTTGAG